>PUQB01000775.1:0-100891 GCA_003024785.1 Selaginella tamariscina | reverse complement strand
TATAGCATTCATGGACCAAAAATTAATAACATTATAAAAGTAAAAAATATTAAGTTATATAATATATTATATTTAAGATTGTATGGGCCTAATATAAAAATTATTAAAGAGCATGAGAGGTACATTATATAAATATTTATGTTGTTATTAAAATATTAATATTTAAATATAAAATTAATTAAATTTGTACTAGTAATAATAATAATATATAAAATCCTATGTAGTCGATTTTCCATATCTTTTATTAAATTTATATAGTTAAATAAACAATTTGGTTACTATTATTAAAGAGTTTATTATAATTATGAATATATATACTATATTTTATAATTTTGTAATTGCTTTAAGCTTCATAAAACATACATTCTCTTGCAGTTTTATTAATCGTGACTTTATTAATGCTTATTGACATCCACCCATATCAAATAAATTTAACATTTATAAAACATGCTGGGTCTTTTTGATTGGGAGACCATGTTTCCTCTAGCATCCATTATATCTTTTACTCTCCTTCCTTTTTTGTGGTTTGAACCATGCAACCTTTACTATACTGTTTTTTTGCGATAACTTCAGGTATGTCAATAATTTGACCTATCCAAAGATCCTTGTAACAATCAAGTATGATTTAGGTTTTTGGCTCCTTTGTGTGGGGTTTGCACTTCCACATCACTACTGGCTTCTATGTTGTCTAGTGCTCAATAATTCATTTCAATGTCCTTTCGCCACCTTGTTTTAGGCCCAGGCCCTTCTAACTCTCAAACAACAGTCTCTCAATAGTCGACCACATGCTTATATAGTTCTGAGTACTTATCAAAATTCTTTGGCATTGATTTTTGAATTCATGTCACATATTTTTTGATGCCATCAATAATAAGCTTTATTTCTTGAGTTGGGCACTCAATAGAATAAAGGTTTGATTATCCTTTTGGAGGAGTGACTTTCCATCTTCTCCACGTTTTTGAAAAGTATTAAGCCCCTTTTTAGTAACCACTCCTGCTCTGATGGCCGTAACTTGTACTAATAATAGTTATACCATTTTTATGGAGAAAGAATTGTAGTGGCACAAGGTGATTAATTAAATAATTGCTCCCCTTTTTGATAACTTCTTGAGAAACTTTTTGAAGTCTAGTACCTCAGTCACAAGCAAAGCACAACTTTTTTAGAGATGCAATCTTCAAAAAGATCATCATATGGTAAGGTAAGTGCACTTGTCCTTTTTTAAGTTGGAGACCTTACTGAAGAATGCATCAATATCTTCATGAGTGTGACCAACCATAAGGAAATTGAGTGTGATTGTTTCAAACACACCTTTGGTAACAAGCATTGACAAGTATGCTATACATATCAAGTATGAGCTTGAAAAACCCTTAACTAAAATGATTTACCATTTTTGTTCTCACCTGCACAATTATCCATCTGTAAAAGCAAATGATGAGAAAGCTATTTGATGTTGAGGACACATGTACACTATGTGAGCTAGATCCCTCTACTGAACCAGAACTCTCAACAGGGCCATATTTTTGTGCAAGCTATTGATAATGCCTCTCATATTACCAAGTAGCCTCAAGTGCAGATGTTCATGAGAGCATTAATATATAATACTGAAGGTATTGTTTCTTCACTTTGAGATCACCATAGGATGTTTGTGAGTGGGCTTCAAGGTTTTTGAAACACATGGTTAACGACCCAATAGTGAAATTGGAGTCGCTAGACCAATGTGGAAGTGAAAAGTGTCCATATGATTCACAACTATGTTCATATGTTAGCACACATGTAATGAAAAGTTTCATGACATTTCCAAGGCACTTTGGTTTATAACGAGCTTTGAATGCTGGTCTTTGAATGATCCATCTTGTCATGGATCAAGCAAGGTACTCTGATGGGCATGACACAGAAAATATGCGGGTGCATAGTACTGAGAGGCAAGTTTGTTTGCAATCATGTGGGCCTCCATCTTCTTTTGAATGACAGTGATCTCCACCAAGGTTTTGCACAAGCCTCTACAGCCTTCAATGATGTACAAGTGTCACACTTGGAAAAGCTAGAGTGTTTGCAATCTCACATCCTTAAAATGAGTATTCCATATGTTGTTGAAGGTACCGGTGCAGATTGTTTGGAGCCCCATCAAACTGAGGCACTTGTTCACATGTTCACATAGCTTCAATTGAGTGTAGATTGAAGGCAAAATCTTAAGATTTTCCCTAACCCCTGCATTTTGGTATGGCATTTGTGAGGCATCCTGTCTGCATTTGCTTCCACAAAAGCCTTGAGTGCCATAATGTGAGAGCGGGTTTTGACCAAGCGAGTTTCCCATGTACTGAGGTGCGCGCTCCATCTAGCCACTCATCCCTCCGGCGGTAGAACGTGGTCTTTGGGATCTCGTATATAGTGTATCAAGCTTTGAAGCAAATGGCCATTTTATTAAATACCATGGATGTACTCTGATAACCTGTGTCCAAGGCCATTCCATCAATACACCCAGTTAATGCAGCATAGACAAACTCATGCCTTTTTTTTGGTGAGCATATGAAAGGTATGTCTACATTGGGTAATTTCATTTCAGTTTGCCATTTTACAATACTTCTTCTTGCAACAATCAATTGTGGAAATGCTAGCAACACTTGTCGAAGATGTGGGATCCATTTTGACCCTTTTGCCGGAACTTGTAGAGGCAAATCTGTAGTCCATGAATCGCCTTTTTCATACTATAGGACCAATGCAAGGAACTTCTTTAAATATGGGTTTGTCCTTCCGGGTTGTTATTATTGAAATGCAACCCTGGATATGTTGAACCATTTCACCGTTTTAATTCAGATTTTTACCACCTCACGAAGGATCCAGAATGCAATGTGCCGTTAGGTGAAACCTATGTCATAACTACACCCACGAAATAGGCCCCTAATTTCTCTTTTAATACTGCTTCCATTGGATTTACAACTGTGATGATGCCCTTCCCAACCTTGATCTCATGAAGAAGAGAATCACCCATCCATCACAGCAGGCAAGCCATTATCTTGTGAACTCGTATTAATATTTATTTGTGACTCTGCATTCTCTATGTCAGCCTTGACTTCATCACATTCCACAATACAGGAGAACCCTCTTCATATGCTAAAGAACGAAATAGGCCCCTAATTTCTCTTTTAATACGGCTTCGATTGGATTTACAACTGTGATGATGCCCTTCCCAACCTTGATCTCATGAAGAAAGAGAATCACCTCATCCATCACAGCAGGCAAGCCATTATCTTGTGAACTCGTATTAATATTTATTTGTGACTCTGCATTCTCTATGTCAACCTTGACTTCATCCACATTCCACAATACAGGAGAACCCTCTTCATATGCTAAGAAGTGGAGAAACATTGGCCGGATTAATTCTGCCACCCTTTCACATTTCAGAGAATTGTGAGTGGGATTAATCCCGTTGACCATTCTAAGAGGCGGGAAAGGAATGGCCGGATTAATCCCGCCACCCCATCGAGAACTCTTTAAGATCTCGGCTAACCGAGAATTTTAAGTGAAGAGGATGTGTAAACGGGATAAATCCCTAATAGATTATAATGCAATCCTAATGGATTCCTAAACTCCTAAATTTTAATTTTTAAGAGAAAATGTAAGAGAATGAATTTTTATAAGTATTTCTAAATTTGTTTATAATACTTGTAAACAGTACATAGGGCGTCGTGTTTTTTATAAACATAGCACTCAATTTAGTGTCGTTCCTGAGGTGATCATTATTAAGGAAAGAGGAGATCTGAACAGAGAAAATTATAGAAATGAAGAAACCCTTCCGAGAGAAAGAACCAGATTTGAATTTAGTGGAAAAATTAAAAGCATTTTCAAATTTACGTGTTAAATTAATAATACTTATATCAGAATTTCAATTTTTTGAAAAGAAAATAAATTTTAAAATGAGTTGATACAAATAATCGACTGTCTGACATATATACTTTCTGATTCTAATAATTTTTATAAATTGCATTTAATATATTTAACATTAACAAGTGATTCAAGCTGTTTAATTATACGAAATTTTAGTAATTATTCTACATTCTATTATTCCAGCATATATTATTAAGTATATATTATAAATATATTATACTGGTTATTATATGTATCATTTAAAATATATTCGTAGTGTGTATATTAATATTTTTTTCTTAATTATTCAAGTAATTATTTTACATTTGTTATATTAATGAGATACTCTTAATTATTTTCTTATTATTCCAAGAATATTCCAATATTAAACCTCATTATCAAAATTAAATTAGTATATATTCTTAATTATTCAAGTAATTATTCTACATTTATTTATATTAATAGGATTTTCTCAATTATTTCCTTATTATTCAAGAATATTCCAATATAAAATCTTATTATCAATATTAAATTAATATATATTATTAAACTATATATAACTATATATTAGATAAAATGATATATTATTTTAAAATATGTTTATAGTGTGTATATTAATATTAGTTTCACTTTAATTCAATGTTTCTTTGGCACACATATATAAACATAATAAAAAATTTGCATATACATGCACATGCATTACAAGCACACATACATACACATATGCACACACATACACATGCCAATGAGTGGATCATGATAAATAAATGTTTAAGGGTCTAGCATCTAGCTTTGTATTTATGGTTTAAGGTTTAAATCTTAAACCAAACATTCATCATTACACACACTCTACACTGGGGCTTACTAATACATACACAAAATATTTATAAACTACACACCCCTTAAAAGCATCCCACAATATGCATTAAAAGCACTTATAAAGACACATATGCACACACATACATATATTGATGAGTAATTACGATACAAATAATTAAATGTTTAGGGGTCTAGCATCTAACTTTGTGTTTAGGGTTTAGGGTTTAAACCCCAAACCAAGCATTTATCGTTACACACTCTACACTAGGACTTACATATACACACACAAAAATTACAAAGTATTTTTAGACTCAACATATGTGTTAAAAACATCCAATTGTGGGGCTTAGTGTTTAGGGTTTAAACCCTAAACTCATAAAGACACATATGCACATACATATGAGTGAATCACAATATAAATAATGTTTAGGGGTCTAGCATCTAGCTCTGTGTTTAGGGTTTATGGTTTTAAGGTATTTATCCCTCGTTAAATGTATATTCCTTGGTTATCACATGCTTAATTAACGATTCAACAAAATCCGATGTATTTATCCCTCGTTACATGCATCTCTCTTAATTATCACGGGCTTAATTGACAATCCAACAAAATCCAAGGTATTTATTGAAATATTTATAAACTTAACACACACATCCATATATTTATGTTTAAGGCTTAGAGTAAATTTATATTAAATATTTAGAAAAATGTGCTTTCTATGTCTTAAAGATTTTATAATATACATTATATATATATTATGTGCTATGATTGCTTTCAAATGTGTTTTAATATCACTATGTCATTTTAAGTTAAATTAGGGTAAAATTCAAATATATGTATACAATTTTAAAGTATGAGCAAATTATAATTTGCATTTTAAAAATTAAAGTTTTTAAAATAATTTACAAATCACTAGAATCATTTGTGATTTTATGTTTAGCTACTTGACTATTAACAATTCTTTATGTGTGTTTTCTTGTGTATTTTTATGCGAATAATAAACTTTTTATACAGATATTAAAATTTAATAATAAAATATTTGCATTTGGTTTAAATCCTAAACCAGACTCGGAGATATGTTGCTTCTTTATCAAAAACATTATGTTAAACGCATGTATGATTCATATGTACTCAATTTGTGTGTATGTAACACATTGAATTTACACATGTAATATATATGTATGTCTGTGTGTATACATGTGTGTATGTATATATGTGTACTAATGTATGCAATGTGTGCAAAATTAATTTTTTAACACTCTCTCTCACACACACACCATAATGTGACAATATTATATATTATGTATGTCTATGTGTTATTATATGTGTGTATGTATGTATTATTGCACGTGAACATTTAACACTCTCATAAACACACATATGTTAAACCCTTGCATGATCTATATTTTTGGGGTGTATGTGATACACCCACACACCCACACACGCACACAAATTAAAGATTATGATAATATAATAAAAGAATATTCATTTAGGGTTAATATATATTTATTACTTTTAGGATTTAGGTATATTCTTAGGGTTCCAAGGCAGTGAGGAGAAAGATGCGACGGTAATGGAATGTGAGAGCAGCAATGCATTAGATCGATAGATTCACTCTCACAAGGCATGGCAGTGCAAAAAGGCGAGGTGGTGTAGTAGGGTTTGAAGGCGCATTTACATAGGTGAAATATCTCTCTCTCACACACACACTCCTGTGTATATATATCTATCTATATATATATTTGAGTGCGATAGATAATTTATTATTTATCTGTATTTACATATACATTTATATGTGTGTGTATTTATATAATAAAATTTATTTATCTATCTCTCACACACACATGCACACTCTTGTATATACATATACATATGTGTGTGTGTGTGTGTGTGTGTGTGTATTTACAAATGTGAGCTTTGGACACTTAATTTCGTCCATTTCTTTCTGAGACAAAGAAGGGTTGTACCAATGTATTGATATATATAAGTATATGTTTGTTTGTATATTATAATTCCTTGCCATCTAAATAGTCTGAGCACTTCATAGAAAAATATGTATAGACCTTGTAAAGTTTTAATAGTGTATTTGTATATTCGGGTTTATATAAGTGTGTGTGCATTTTTATAAGAATTGTATTCATAATTTAATTTTGTGTAGACAAATGGCTTGATCAAATGAAGTTGTCATTAAATTCTGGATAAGAATTAAAACAAAATATGTTATATTCGGATATGTGCTTAAATAATTTATCATTTTTGTATTTAAATGTGGAATTGAGGTGACATTAAAGATAAAAGGAGGAGATGAGATGGGCAGGGGGATTCTGGAATCAACTTGGTCATATTTCAAAATAAACGGGAAGCGCATTGGATCAATCATGGTTGCTATCAAACTAACCTTTGTCACATCGTGTGGACAAGCAAAACAATGGAAAGTAGATTCACTAGTGAAGCACCTGAGGACAAGCTGTGAACCAAGATTGAACGATGCTCGAAATATATACCTTGTTCCATCTAATATCATGTTCTCAGATCCAGAGGTCGTCAGATACGACAAGAACCTCGAGTGGTTCTATTGGCTTGTGAATTATGATGTTCACGTTTCACTAATGATGTTGATTATGGAGTTCTTTTTTAATTAAATGAAAGCCCATTTATGGAGGGGATCCAATTAGATTTCTATTTCAAAGATCTCAATACTCATTGAGTAGGTGTATTTGCAACATATATTGCTTCACAATACAGGACATTCACAAGTGAAGCAATCATCCCTTCTCTTATTGAAGAAGAACACATCGACATTATTAAGAAGATTCAGAGAGTGGCTCGGTCACAGGTTCTTTATAGATCACATTCAATTTGCTTAGGAATCTTTGAAAGCTGAAAGAGTGTGCCAATAACACTAAAATAGCTGCAGTTGAGACTCACACATGTTGATTCTAACCGCAAATAAAAGTCATCTGTTATTTTGTCAACTGCACTAGTGGCATCCCATGCTGCAATAAGACACAAGAAAATGATGTTGGATGATAGGATTTACAAATGTAGGGTTAAGTATTGCAGCGTTAACTCCAATTTCAATTATAAGCTACTCAATTAGGAACGTGTAGCTGAGCTCATGGGAAAATGAAGAACAATAATTCTTACATCGTTCCACATAATGTTGTTTTGTGCCATACTATGAAAGAAAGAAAGGCACTAAGATAGTGTGGGTGACAATACCAAAACAAATGACGAAGATCCAAACGGAGAATAAAAGATCAATTAGGTATTACATTATTAGCAGCCAACACATGATAATGGCAGCCCAACAACTCCTTGATGAACACAATAAAGGAACGATGGCAACAAAATTTTCGAGCATACTCGTGAAAAGCTGACAAAAATATCGACTTTTAACTAAGTCGAATCTCACAACCGAGCAGTACCATAAGCTTTTGGCGGAATGAGACACTACTGACACCAACCACTACAATAGCAAAATATAGGAGAAGTTCAAACACAGGCGATCTATGTGGGAAACTCTTGGGCGACCATAAAGAGCTACTGCATGGAGAGAATAAAGTGCGGAATACGGGTAAATAAAATTATTTTGGAAGGATTTATCTCGCTAGTATATTAATCTGTTCTTTTTTGAATTGTAGAGAGCCAAAGAAATTGCAACAAGTTGATTTTGCTCAAGTGGGGCGGAAGGAAACATCCTTCCTAATGATGCTGATTTCTTGCCTCGAGGACAAGGTCTTCGCCAAATAGGTGGGGATCATGGAATCGTTCGTGAAAGGAACATTGAAGAAGAAGCAAACAAGTGAAGGGGAGCCCTCCGAAAAGTCTGTAAAGAAACCCAATAAGACTCCCAAGGCTAAGTCTGTTCAAGTTACGAAGGATGTAAACAACAACTTCAAGCTCACATGGTTGAAGCCTTTGAACAGAACAACAATGGAAGAGATGGATGTGTTAGCTGATGGCGAACTACATATTAACAATAGCAGCCTCATCTCTTCTTTTCATCTCAAGGCAATGGAGATGAAGATGATTAGACACTTCAAGGAGTGGTTGGGAATGCACTGTCATAAACTGGGTTGGACCTCAGCTTCAGCATATGAGGAGGTCAACAAATATTTACATGTGACAGATGATGATATGCTTGTCCAATGGGTGAACCAATCGAAAGACCTAGACAAGAATTTATTACATGCCAACGCCAGAAAGGAGAACATCACAATGACCTTCTCTTATGGCAGTCCTTTAGCAGTGGAGAACCGAGTTGAACCTTATAAAGAAGGATGCTATGAATCATGACAAGCCCTACAGATGTTTGTTGTCGAATTTGGAGACTTTATGAGGTAACATCACTACATGTAGGAAACCGTTTCAAATGTTTGTGATGGATTGGCGGATGTTAAAAAATCCATCTTCAAATAAGGCACTAGAAGAGTTGGTGGATAAGCTTAGCCGTGCAAGCATATACATAGAAGGTACTATTTATTATTTAATTTTTGCACACTTAGTTGATATCTACGTTTTCAGGTATTTAATTTTGAATTTTTGCTCATGTCGCCAATACCTTCACCTTCGTCTTCGCCAAGAAGAACAGACATCGTTGGACTGGATTTTATATAAATAATGCTGATTCTAAGTGTATTGATATAGTTGTTCACTTGGTTGTTAGGAATGTGCCAAACAATTTTAAACTTCCAAATGACTGGCCAGGCATATGTTTTCACTTCAACGGGCCTGAACCTTCATTTGATACACCAATAGCTGAGATGGACGTATTCGGCAATGCACGTTATCCAAACATTACAAGTCATGCTGCACATAGCATCGTCAACTTAATCAAAGGTCCTCAAAGTGATGCATGGGTTTTTGACTACTGCATTAGGGGATCTGTCTTGAAGGAGTGTTACCTTCTGGATATATGTGTGTTTGTCGTTGAAAAGGATAAGATCATGATTGAGGACTTGAACAAGTGGATACAGAGGTTCTCAATTGACTACCTTAACAAACCCATACATGAGTATTTAGGAAAGCTCCCTCCTAAGAAGTGTGATATCTTGAGGAGGAATTTGAGTCAATGTCAGAGTCTGAGAATAATCTTGAACCAGATATTACACTGAAAGTTATCTCAAGGAGTACAGAACATTCACTTACTTCATTGACCATAAAAACATCAACAAAAGAACGAAAGATGTTAAACAATCTTCCAAGTGGCTAAAACCTTCTTCACCTCACTCAAAAGGTAACAACAAAAAGAATTAATAATGTGTTGATAGAGTGAAAAATAGTTATAAATGAGTGTAACATAAGGCATTTTTGTATATTTCGTTTATATTTGTATAAAAAATAAATTCTCAAGGATTAAAGAAGCTTTTAGTTCAAACATGGGTCACACATTAACAAGGTAAATAATATACCTTGGTAATTATAAGGCCAGGTAACTATCATTTTACAGATGTAATGAAATAGTTGAAACATGGATTTTCAACAGGGTAAAGAGCAAAAATTTCTTGTGCCACATGTTAGAATGATAAAGTTCATGCAGGAAATGCAGCTCAAAACATCTTACTATGGGGACCACTTAAGTTTCTGCATCACCATTTCTATCGCCTTCAGTTCTTAAATCACTTTCTTCAGCACCTGCAATATTTAAATCTTGTAAGGATGATGTACAAGTAAATGATAAAGGGATCGGCAACAATATAGCATCAAAAATAAATGTGAAAGGAACTAAATAAGTGAGTTGCAAAGCATTCAAGAGGCAACGTTGCCCCTTGTTACCCATGGCCATATTGTGTTGTTGGATGTCAATGGTGTTTTGCTTCATCGACAAAGGCATGAGGACAAAGAAAAAGAAATCAAACAGGGATATTTTATTTGTTATCATGATAAATTTTGATATGCTATCATTTTTCATTCGGGGTTGGACCGTCTCTTTCAAAAGCTTAAGGAGACGAGTGCACTTGTGGGGATTTGGTTATGCATATAGTTTCACAACTTAACATCATTGCTGAATTTTCTTAACAAACATTATAGTGTTGCAGAAGAAGTGATTTGTAAAGATTGGATTTTTAACTAGTGAATATGTTATAAACCTTTCGAATTATACAATGTAAGAAAGGAAAGCAAGCCATACTTCTTCAAGAATAAAGATTAATTGGGCTTCATTGGGAGATCAATCAATTAAGGATAATGAAGAACACATATATCTTAGTGGTAAATGACTCTCTTCAAAAGGCTATGCTCAACCAAAACATTGCTTGCATCCATCCAATCACTTTCGATATATTAATACCATGGATGAGCTAGTAAACTACTTGCCTCAAAAAGAAGAATCTTGAAAACTTTTGTGAGTAATATCCACCATATAAAACATACCCTAACGCTTTTCTTTCTCGTGATTTTGAATTTTATAAATTAAAGAAGAGCAACCAAGTGCTCTATAATATTATTATTAAGGAACTTAATTTTTAGATAAGCCTTTATGCACTTTAAATGATCATTAATCTTAAGTAGGGGATGTAAACTTATGAAGTGATCTCTAATATCCACGAAGTGAATTAAATTTATGGTTTGTATGTTAATCTTATGTAGTAAACAAACTAATATTGTAGAGTGGACGTTAATCTTATGGAGAGGACAATTAATCTTATGAAATATATGTAATGAACAGTAACATAGTGAACCTTTATCTTACATAGTGGACTTTAATCTCACAAAGTGAACACTAACCTTATAAAGTGTAATTTAAGCTTGCATAGTTGATGTTAATCTCATAGAGTGAACACTAACCTCACGTAGTTTAATTTAAGCCCAAATGGTTGATGCTAGTTTCATTAATCTCACGCAATGGACTATAATCTCACATAATGGACTTAGTCTCACAAAGTGTACATTAATTTCACAGATTGGATTAGTGTTGACATAGTAAAAAAATCTCACTCAATGTGTATTAATCTCATGAAGTTAACAATATTCTTGATGTTGTACTAAAATCTCACGTGGGTTGAGAAAGCACAATTTTTGTCGTCTCAATTATTAAATCTTTTCAATGAATGCTTGAATGATAAAAGTGTTACAATTCTTATTTCTTTTTGATAACAAGATGGTATTGATAGTCATGACTATGTAAGGTAGCTTTATGAAGAGTGTTGGTCACAAAGTGAGAGTACTATGCAACATTGCACTTATTTTTGGGGCCTAGAATGGCGGATGTTGATATGATAGATTTAAATGTAGGATCATTGGTTTTGTTGTTGTCCGGGCAATAATTGTGGATTGCCTAGAGAGTTTTAGTATTAGAAATTATCACAAAAGGATAGAGGAGGCAAATAATGTGGTTTTTGAACAACAACAGCTTAATGATCAACACATATAAGGTGTTACAACCTTTTCCTCTTTCCTTAAACCAACTAGGCAAAGGGCCAATTGGTGTTTATGAGAAAACCCCTAGTCATGATGAGCCAGATCTACTTGGGTCTTTTCCACATATCCCATAATTTTTACCTAGGTGGTTAACCCCCAGGTTAGAATTATGACATAAGGTAAGATTCAGCTTGATTCTTAGTTTTTGTCAATTCTACAAGATGGAATTAAATGTCAGGAGATTAAATATTTGAAGGAATTCTGGCATGTAAGTATGATAATAGGGATGGAGTTGATGGCTACAATGCATAATCGCCTTTTCCGTGCGATCCCAATAACTTGCAAGAAAGGGATTGGTGCCAAAGTAATAAAAATAATAATGATAAATTATAGATTTGTGGTGGCAAGACGGTTGCAGTATGAGAAGTGGACATATTAGTTCCAACTAAAGCTATGGATATGGAGTTTGAAAATAGAACCTCTGGCGGTAATTGGAATCTTGGTTTCTACAAAAACAGAGGTTATAAACAAACTTTGGTGTGGAGGCACATCCAAACTCAAAGAAAGAAAGCACACAATTAGAATGTTAACATCCAACTATGCAAGAAGGTATATGCAAATTACTTTTTGGGATACAAGGTTGATTACAACAACATCCACAACAAACATACTAGGGGAAAACACAAAATAAAGAAGATGCACAATGTTGATTCAAACAATGAGCTCATAGCAGTCACTATCACGGCTAACAAGTTAAAAGTATTGTTGGAAGTTGTTGGCATAGTAAGCATGAATGATTTAGGTGACTTTGGAGGAGGAGCAAGAGCAGTCAACTATAGAGTATAAGAAGGAGATACAGAAGATGAAAGAATTAAAAATATGGAGATTACTATGAAAGAACAAGCGATTAACATGTTGTCTCAAGAACTGCAAGTCTCTAGAGATGTTATGTAGTTAGTACTATAAGAAGTTACCCATCTCAAGCACTTCATTCTTTAATACAAAGTTTGAATGAGTTGTAGCTAATTGTGGGGGACATGATTGTGTATTCAAATGCAATGAATTGTCTTTCTTCACAATGCATTGTGCTTGAAACATGTGTGCTAGTTGTGACTCCCTCATGTAATATCACTTCAGCACTTCATGATGGATTCACAAAAGTGGGCAAATACTAACTTGGTTGTGGACACTCATGTTATATTACATGTTTGGTTCCTTTATTGTAAGGAACAACAGATGTGCCACATGCAAATATGTAATATACATGATCACACATGGTTGCACCTTGGCCTTGTAACAACCAAAAACTATGTTATTCTTGGATTGGTTTTCGTTATAAAGTTAACAATCCGATGGAACCATGCTTAATTATAAAGTGGTATTGCAGAGGCTAAGAGAAGAGACTATAATATGCAAGTTGCAGTACTCAAGATCAAGAATGGATTCACTAATATCAACTGCGTGAGATAGCAATCACCCTCACCATGTTATAGCCCGATATTTGATGATAAGATGTCCACAACAACGCCAACTACCAAACCAAAATTGGTCAGCTGATTTCAATTAGTGATTTGTTTCTTGATTGCAATTATGATTAAAAATAATGTTTTCAGTAAATGTTGAAACAAAATATAGGAGAGTAACTCACGATCGCCATGAAGAGTAGTTCTGTGGTGTAAATTATTTGGATTATTCGAACCAGCCAAGATATTCCAAATTTTATATAATCCAATATAATATATTAGTTTAATTTCCCGAAATATGTGAAAGAGGCTTATTAATAGGAATTCATTGTATAAATTAACAATATTACCGAGGTTTGAAGATCATGAAATGGGGTTTAAAGACCACGAAGTGAGGCTAGAAGACTGCAAAGTGAGACTCGAGAACAATGAAGTGAGCTTCCAAATGAGGTTCAATCCGTAAGAGAGACTAAAAGCCAACAATTTGATACATGAAGCCCACAAAGTGAAACCCACAAAGCGAAACCCTAGAACATGAAGTGAAACCCCCAGCCCATGAAGTGAGACTTTAACTAAACGAAGTGAGATTCTTTCCCTACGAAATTAGGCTTTTGCACTACGAAGTAAAAAAATTGCACTACAAAGTGATACTCTTGCACTACGAAGCGAGAATCTTGCTTTACGAAATGAGACCCCTTGTAATCTGCCATACTTACGAACTAAACCTCAAAACCCACAAAGTGATCCGCCATGCGTACGAAGTGAATCTCTTATCCCACGAAGTGAGATTCCAATACCACAAGGTGAGCCTCTTAGCCCACGACGTGAAACTCCATGCCCACGAAGTTAGAATCATGCCCCATAGAGTGAGCCTCCAAGCCACTAAGTAAGTCTCTCACCCCACGAAGTGAGAGTTCATGGCCCACACTAGTCGATGAAGTCAATTTTGAAGCTCCCAAAGCGAATAACAATGACACTCAAATCTCACAAAGTGAGAATCCATCATTAGTTATGGTGGCTTTTATCGAGAAATTTATTCTTTAATTTAACAACACACAATTACTTGCAATTTGTTCAAAAGTAACTGCTTGTAACTTGTTTAAACTTCATGATCCAATACAGGTAAGCATGTTTGGTGGTTAATATGAAAAACTTCCTCGATGCAATGAAAAGAAGAAAACTAAATAGAGCACATGACATTGGAAAGAAGCCATTGCAGCAGCTATTAGTACATTACCAAATCCACATTATATGTAAGTGTTGTTATATTAATTAAAAATGTCTTTCCTTATTGATTAAATTTACACTTGTAGAAATGAAACAAGAACATTATGCCAGCATCACATGCATGGGTAAAGCTCAAGCTGCTATGGATAATGAACCATCTAATAATGGGCTAGGAGATCCTGCAATACCTATGGTAGTTTCTAGTGTTCTACTGCAATAGGGTATAATGGCATTAGAAGTTTGATTCAGTAGCACCTTATCCGACTTTGTATCTTTTGTGTCATTTTATCCATAAAATCCAATACAGGGATATGTCCAATAACAATTGTTGACTAATCTACTTCCTCAACCCTCTTCTATTCATGTCATGATTTCCCAAATTAGGATGTAAGTTATTGACTTAGGTGGCTTAGGAGGCGGGTCATGTACAACCTATAAGCTTTAACAACTTATTACATGGAGGATATGCAGTTGATGGGCTTGGAAGCACTCATGGTCAGCTCATCATCACAAATGAGGTGTTGGACCAAGGTCCTCAAAGGTTCAACCAAGGGGTACAAGTGTAATAAGTAGATGTTAATGTGCTTTGACCTTAACAAAAACTGCAATATGAACAAGAAACATATAACAACTTCAATGATGACGAGGATACCAGAGAAAGAGAAGTTGATGGTGATGCTCAAAATAAGGACATAGGACCTCACCTCCCAGCTCCACCATTTAAGGAATTGGGGTTAAATGACTTTGCAGGTTGGAAAGATTTAAAAGAAAGACAAAGTGACAACAATTGCCACGGAAGCCTTCAAAGAATGAAACTATGAGGTATGTTATGTTCCTCACAGAGTGGATTATAGGGACGTCACTATATGGAGAGAACAAGGTGAAAATCATGAACATTACCTTAGAAACACCAATGGGTGCAGTGTGGATGTTCCATGGGGGACTTATGAGTATGATTGGAGGGAAAACACATGTCAACACGCTATTGTGATGGCTACAACATTTATGTTTTCAAATAATAAGGACATTATCATAAAAGGGGTGGTATGTTGAAAGCGAATGGATACACCCCAAACATAGAGTGCCAAGAAAAGGCTTCAATTTAGACAAGGTGGCATATTACCCATACTTCACTCCTTGGCTGGGCATGTTTAGAAGGAGTGCCAGTACAAGTGTCTTTCGATATGACGTGAACAAGCAAGTAATTAGCCCTCAGCAAAAGGCTTATTGGGACATGATATGGGAGAAAAATGAAAAGTTGGAAGCTCAAACAATGATTTAATTAATTCAAGATGGAGAAGAAGATGCACAATAAGATGATTGTTATTTAGAATCATGATGTAATGTGTTTTATTTTTTCGGCAATACAAACCATGAATTGCATTCTTCTTTGTGCAAGCTCCATACAGAGCAACACTAAGTATGAATAAATGTAATTTATAGTACACATTAAGTGTATATACATATGTACAAACCTCATTGATGAAATAAACTCCAACGTTTGTGTTATATATCTAATGGTGAAACAAACCTCATCTTGAAATAAACCTCATTGTTTGTGTTGCATATCCAGTGATAAACAAACCTTATCCTTTGTGTACAAACCCCATCAATAAAATAAACCCTATTGTTTATGTTGCATATCAAGTGATGAAACAAACCTCCCTTTTTGTGTACAAATTATAGAAACATCACCATGCTAAAAAAGGTTTGTCAACCATGTTTATATGGAAGTTGTATAGGTGAAGGTTTATGATGCTAAATCCTAAATCATAAATCATAAATTTAAAACCCAAAACTTGACCCCACAACTAGACCCTAGGTAACAACACTAGTTTGGAGTCACATGCTTACTTCTTTTTAGACATGCTTTAGACTTTTTCATAGTTAAGACACATTGCACCCAGTTTTTGTATATAAACCTCACACATTTTGAAATACTTTTATAAATAAGACATGGGAAGAAAGAACTAGTATGTAATGAGGCATGGATACAACACGGGCATTTATAACATATGGATGAAGACAAGAGCTGAGGTCTGCTTTTGTATATTTTATAAGAAGTGAACTTAATGGTCATCTTAACCTTGCATGGGTGGACCATTGTGTTCCCTAGGTGGAGTTGCCAGAGTGTTGTTACCAATGCCCACCTCCAGACGTGCGGGGGGTCTCCTCCCATGGGTCTGCACGAAGCCTCTCGATGGATGTGTGCCTGGAGGGAGTTCCGCTGATGTAGTCCATCCTTCTAGTTGCTAGATGAATTGGGTTTATTGGGTTTGGTGGCGGATAGAATGCTATGGCTACCTGCAAGCTCCCCGTGGCCAACAGCCAACTAATGATCACCTTATATTATGGAGGAGAAGACTAGAAAAGACGATACTTCCACCTCCCATACGAAGGGGAAGAGCCTATTTAGCTATGTTAAGAGCTAAACTACATTGGGCTATTCTAAGATTGGGTGCTCCATGGCTATTAGTGTAGCTAGGGGCGCTCCTACTGCTCATTATTGTGGAAGAGCATGCTAAAAACCCTATACAAATGTATGTTCCTATGTGGATTGATCCCTCCCGTGTTGAAGCTGATCACTTGCCACATGGTTCAATGGTTGGCAGTCAACCATGTCACCATTAGTCATCCGGGACTCTGCAGGCCAGATGTGGTGCTGTTATGAAGTCTCGGTAGTCGCCAGGATGCCATGGATAGCGTCCAGTCTCGAGGGTTTGCATCGGCTAGCTGGCCTTACCTCAGGAGTACTAGAAGTTGCTAAAATGGCCTCTACCCGGACGCCGCAAGGGTCCATGTACAGGTGAGGAAGGGTTCTCCTAATGCGATGTTGTCGCTTCCTCCTGCCAACATTGTTATGCTAGGAGCAGAGCGAGAGGAGAGTAATGGGAGAGGTGGTGAGCAGAAGGAACATATGTATATGTATATATTGCCTGCCTGAGTATAAAGCTGCCCCAGAAGGGTGGAGCAAGATACAAAACGAACAATGGACTAGAAGGACCTCGACTCACTACTAGCCTTCCTACTTATATAGTGGGTTGGCTAGTGCTAGACCCTAGGTATAGATGGCACTCTCTCACTAGTTTACTGCCCTATGCCACAATCCTGCTTGTATGCGCCTCCCTTACACGTCCTGTCCCAAGTACCTTGGTAGTTGATTCAGATGATCAAATCTATGCCTGGTTAAGCACCTCTTGACAGCTGTCATCGTCAGTCCGTACTCGTTGTACCTTCACTGCCTAGCCACTCTGTCCCATTGCTGGTTCGTGTTGGCTGGCAGTTTGACGGTGGTCAAACCATCATCAACCAACCATCATTCACCTACTCCCTAGAACCTTATAATGGCCACCTATATCGTCCTTCCTCATGATGACCTATAGCCATCACTGCCATAACCAGGGCTCAAATGCCCATGGTTGTCCTCTCGCAAACCTCTAGCCGTCCACCTGCAACCTCCGGCCATCCTCCCGAGACCTCTGGTTGTCCCCTTGCAAGCCTTTGGCCGACCTTCAGCCCTCCTCCACAGGACATCCAACCCTTCTCCTAGGACCTCCAGCTACCCCCCTACAGACCTCCACCTTGTTGCTAAGCAGTACCTAGTCGTCAACCACTTAATTAAATTCTTTTGTGTGCAGGTGGATGGATTAAAAGAGCTCGAGTATAAAGGATTTGCCATAGCATACTTGGGCATACATTATGAGGGGACTTAATTTTTCACTCCCAAACACTTCAAAATCTACAATCCATAAAGATAAAGTAGCTGACATAAACAATATAAGTGGTAGCCATGTATGTCATGTTATCCAAAATTATGTAGAAGATGTAATTGATGTCTTAACATCTAATTAACAATTGGAGTCTAGTTTAATAAATAAGAAGAAGAAGAACATGGCCATTATAATGAAAGGTGTTGCAAGCATTGCACTTACAATGACAGAGATTTTTAAGTCCACAAACAATGTAAATAAATGATAAGTGTGGTACTAAATTTCTTACAATATAGCTTGTTTTTCCATAGTTTGAAGAACTTATTTCTTTGTTTACTTTGTGACACATGTGGGAGTTTCGTTTTTTATAGCTAGATTATCACTTCATGGGCTAGAGTCACACTTCGTCAACTTGGAATTTCACTCTATGGGTTTGAAGCTGCTCGTCATCTCAAACCATGGGCTTGAAGTAGCTTGTCGTCTCAAACCATGGGTTTAGAGCCTCACTTTCTGGGGCTCCGTGGAGTATGACCCTCAAATTGTGGGGCATGGAATCTCATGTTGTGAGCTTTTGACTCACTCTATGGGGCATGATTCTTATTTCGTGGGTTTGGTGCCTCATTTCATAAGGAAAGAATCTCACTTCGTAAGGCTTGTTCCCTAATCCTCATTTCATAGGACAAGATAGAGTCACACTTTGTAGGGTTAATGTCTCACTTTATAATATAACAATCATTAATTTCTTTGCTACAATGTTTAATATTGAAAGTACATAAAATTTCTTTTCTTATTTAGTAATGTAAAGCTCTTTTAAAAAAAATGAGAAATAAATTTTCATGTATTATCTGCATTATTGACGCAAATGCCACAGTGGGTGACGAACTAAAGTGAATGGACACTTGAGATAATTCCAACTCATTTAATTTGTAATATTTTTTCAAAAAAGTTTTCAAAAACATGTGAAAACTTATACATTTATAAAGAAGACATGTTCTTATATATTTAATTATGTTAATGATTGAGTAATACAATCACGAAGTGAAATTTCAATCCAATAATCTTCACCGTTTAATCTAGTGAAATCCAAAGACAAACATAAAAGCTAAACAGTTTCACTTATTAAAATATAGGTTGTTCATTCGTTTGAACAACAATAAAGGTAATTCGGATTTATCAAATAACATATAAATCTAGTTTAGGTTAAATTATGGACACATCAAATTCATAGTCTCAACTAGTAAAGATACACAAATGACGAAGTGGATGGCTCTAATGTCCAATCTTACTTCATGTCAGTGAGAGTTTAATAAGTAAACCCAAACATTCTCAAAAGTTTTCTTATAAAGTATTTAAAAATTGAGGTGACTCATTAAGTTACTGAAAATATAAACTTTTAAATAAACACGTCTTTTCACGTATGACTCACTTCATTAATAATTTATATCACTTCATGAACCATATACCGTGTGCAAAGAAAGTCGTTAAACATTTTGTTAATTGTTCAATCAAATGGTAAGAACACATAAAATATGATCATTTAATAATTATGTCATGGCTATGATATGTATCATAATGATGTTCATGTGTGATTTAAATTTTATGATTAATTAAATTTGGCTCATACATTAACACTTCTTAAGTGACACATTAACTTTAAGAAGGAAAAACAAAAAAGTTTTAACTACGTACGACATTTTGCATTCCATAAATTCCATTATTTCATGCCCTTCTACTAGTGTAGTTTCATACAAATTTGTATTATGTTATAAATATTATCTATAAAAATTCTATATTATTATAAAAAGGAATAAACATTTATGTACATAGTAGTACATTTACTTATATGTATTTAATGCAAACCAAGTTTTTGAATACCTCTATGCGTATGAAGATATTCATGTATAATTTTATAGAGTTGAACATTAAATTTTATCACTATTGGGATGAGACCATCTCGAACGAAAAAGATAAGTTAATATGTTTTATAAAGGAAAAGTGAGCTATAATTATCACATGCAACAAGCATAAGTAAATATATTAAAGTGACTATTCATGTACTTACAAATATTAAGAAATAAAACTTACCAATACACTGACACAATAGCTTTTGAGTGAATTAAGCCTTAATCTTTATGCATTGACTTTCTTGTCAAAAGCATGCATCGATGCCATTTGCACGCACGTAGTTTCAATTGGCCAAGGAATTGTTATTAACTACCAATCAGAGATAGAAATACGTACATAACCACAAATCTGGATCCTACTACAAGGGTACCACTTCGGCTCTAGACATTCAAGGGATTCCACTTGGATATTGTTGTGTGGAGCAACTGATCGGTCTCCTCTCATGTATCCACATCCACACAATCTTTTGGAACCCTACAAACCTATCAACTTATGAAATCTGATCTAGCGTCAAAGTGTATCCTTGGAATAACTAAGGATTTTATAATATATATTAGAAAAGTGGCATGCGTGTATACACATCAATGATGGTAAATTGCTTAATTTTTATCCATAATTTTTTTTGGAACCCTTATTTATAACTCATTTAGAACTTCTTCTATAAAATTTAAATCCTCAATGGCTCAGGAATCTTCATTGCTAGAATATTCCGTGCACATGCTCTCACACCAATTGAATAGCTTACTTATATACCGTATAACATGTTATATATATATAAGTATATATGCTATTTTATATGTAGGTATAATATACTTACATATACATTAACTATATTTAAGTTTATCATATATTTTATTACATGATAAATAATAAACATAATAAATTAGAGTATAGTAATACAAATAACAATCATAACTGTGACTTTTGATCACATATATTTGTTTCATATAATATAACATAATTTATATAAAAAAAAGATTATTAATTTTAAATAGTGATACACATATAGACTTAAGTTACATCGAAATAGTGAGATACAGATATATTAAATTATTATTTTTTAAATAAAGATATATAATAACCTTAGTAAAATACAACCGTATGTCGTGATTATTTTTGAAATAATGATAATATACAGCCTTGAGATACATAAAATAATGAGATACAACCATACTAAATTATAATTTTGAAACAGTGATAAATACAGCTTTGAGATACATGACATACAACTATATTAAATTATTAATTTTGTTAAAATAATGACATGCAACTATATTAAATTATTAATTTTTAAATAATGATACACATATATGCATGCGTGAGATACATTCAAATAGTGACATACATTTATAAGATACATCAAAACAGTAAGATATAAACTTAAAAGATACACACTTGACTTTCTAACGTATATGAAAAAAATATATCTGGTTGCAAGATACATTGAAAATACTCTGTATTCCCTTTGATTATATATTCCTTATGTAGTGTCAAAAACTGGGTTCTTGTGTGTGATAACAAAATCCACCAATAAACAGGTCAGCAGTATGTGTGCATGTGTTTGTGAGTGTCTGTACATACATGCTGCATATGTAATATGACGCTTATATGTGGAACTTCTTATAACCACGTCTCTCTCTCTCTCTCTCTCTCTCTCTCTCTCTCTCTCTCTCTCTCTCTATATATATATATATATATATATATTATGGAAGTGTATATATTTCAGTGCATTATTTGTAAAAATCAACATAGATAAATATAAAACTTGTCAGCATAACTGAGTGTGTATTCTCGTACCCATGAGAACTCATGTATAAGCTGTAACTAATGTAGTATTGCTCATGTATATGGAGCGCTTAGTCTGTCTGGTATACAAATGTAATTCTCGGAGAGAGAGAGAAAGAGTTTTAGAGGTGAGCTACACTAAATTATATTAAGGATATATTACTAAAATTATAATGGATCATGATATGAATATATGTGAGTACATTCCATGAACATTTGAGAAAGTCCAAGAAGGCATTCATAGCTCTCATTTGACTATGCATGTGATATTGCCAGTTTCACATGGGCTGTTACTAGTGGCAGCATGGTAACTCTCATACACTTAATATATGCACTCTCGGCGTGTGTGTGTGTGTGTGTGATATTATAAGTATAATTTGCTGAATGTGGGATGTCGGGGAAATTTAGCTATAAACAATTTAAATTTTGAATATTCTAAACGCAGGATTATATGAGATTAAATTAAGTCTGTTATGTAATCTACGGAACGACTTATTAGAACATTATTTACTTTATACTAACAATGTTTAATGGATAAACAGTGTCTGTGGAATGTGGGATGTCGAGTATGTAGGTTAATATGAATATAAATTTGAATATTATAAAGCGGGAATTAGGTCAAATTATTCGGTACTGCAGCTTTTAGCTGGGTTTCAATAATTTCTTACAGTTAAAAAGAGATGGTGGTGGTGTACTGCACGCATGGAAAGGGACGTATATAGTGTACAACACATTATTTTTTTATTTGCAAATTATTGGGTCTGTGTTGTTATGCCTACTGCTCCCTATATATTTATCCATAATCCCCTAGTTATCCCAGGAATCCATCTTTACCCCCAAAAGTTGGTGATCACTAAGCTTTCCCCATTATTTCTCCTGTTTCCCAAAGTAAAATACACTTAGGTCACAATTAATCTCATGACCTAAAAATAATTTGATTAACCTACATTTAATATTAATTTAATCACGAACTAGAGTACATGTAGAATAGATGATTCTATTAGCTGGCAACGTAATGATACAACCATGCATGTCATACAAGGTTTACAACCTGTATATAGGCTGGCAGATTAAAAACTTAATTAAGCTAATTATTTACCAAAGGACAAAGTATTTACGGCGGTAACAGAAAAATCTCGCAAACTCAGCCGTCAGTACAGCATATTCTACTGCCAGCTCGCAGATCCGGACCACTGATTAAGTTAAATTAAGCTCTCTATGCCAGCTGCGAGCACGGATTTCACCGTCCGTTGGTGGAGATCGACGGTGAGACGGTGACCGCAGATGAGCTGTCATTTCCGACACAGAATTGCAATCCAGCCGTACGTTTCTTGGGTATTCCCTTTCGGAATGCCCTGGCCATGTGCATTACGAGGCGCCAGAAGTAGCCACACAAACAAAGGGGAGCAAGAACACGGAGAGGAAAGGCTCCATAGCTCGCAGAATGAGCTTCAAATCTGCTACGGATCTGCTCTAGGTTCGCTTGATCAAGCTATGGATCCGATCTAGGCAAATCGTGCTTGTATTCAGGCAAGTTTCATGAAAATCTCTGTGAAAATCTGTGTTTTCTTGTGAAAGTTTTGTAAAAATCTTTCTTGTGAAAAAAAATGTTTTGTTTTCTCGTTCATCATCTGCATTTCTTATCTAAACTCGGATTCTACTGTTCTAGTGCGTGTTCTCTCGAGGTAGGTGAGTGACCTACCTTTGTCGCAACTCCGAATAAACAATCTTGATCTAAAGAATACTAAAAAGTCTCACTATTTTGGACTATTATGTATATATGAATATTTCAAGATTTCCTTGACAAGAACATTGGTATATATGCGTGTATATGACTGTATGCATTGTCTTTCTGCAGGCTTTTGGGTCGAGATGTCAAACAGAAACGAGAAGGGGCGATGGGGACATGCAATCCCACTACCACCCAAGAGTCCGTCAGTGTCTTCTGCCATCGGAGCACCGTATCCTGGATGTGTCCGAGTACCCAACTATCATAGCACTCACAGGAGAAGCCCATCGGCTAGTTTTGTACCGGATGTAGAGCCGTCATGGCTTGAAGAGTTGCTGGATTCACCAAAAGCGCCAGAGAGAAGGGCTTCTCATAGGAGATCTGCGAGTGATAGTAGCCTTCATGGAGGTGCCATCGAATCTTAGAAGGATTGATGACATTGCTGAAGAAGATGAAGCTGATAGTCTTACTTGCTACGATCGGGAGGATCAGTTGGTGTCTATGTTCTCCGAGATGAATCCGTTTCAAGAACACTTTGGACAGTCCGAAAGCTGGTCGGTTGATCACAGGTCTCACCTTACTGGTCATTACTATCCGAGTCTAGGTCCGGTTGGTAAAGCTAAGGTTAGTAACGAGCCTGAGCAGTGTCCGGAGAACGAGCAACAAGGCGACGGTACTAATCCTCAAGGTGACAACAATTCAGATCCCAAAAGATCTAAGCGGTAAGAGATTCTTGACATGCATGTTTTTATGTGTATATAGATGCTGGTTGTTTGCTATGTATTATTATCGTATATGTTTGTGATGTTCTTTTGGTACAGGCAATCTGCGCAGCGGTCGCGTGTTAGGAAACTCCAGTATATTCATGAGTTAGAGGGAAACGTTAGCGATTTGCAGGTATATATACACATACATATACGCCCATTGTGTGCTCACATGTATATGTGTATATATAAGTGTAAAGTTTCTTATTCAAAGAAATTCATTTGACAGAATGAAGTGTCGGCAATCTCTACAAAGGTCGCATATCTGGAGCATCAGCGCCTAGCTTTACATCTCGAGAATGCGGCGTTGAAGCAGAATATTGCTGCTCTGGCACAGGAGAAGCGGCTAAAAGACGGTAAATATTTCAACCATTTAAAAATGCATACTACATATACTATTCTATTTGTGATTATCATAAATTAAAGTACACATTTTCTCTAACCCACCATGACAAGCTGCTGATGTCATCATTTTTGCTGATATCGTATTATTCCATAAGCCGCCGATATCATATGATGCATAAGCAGTGAGTCAGAATAGAGATATGTATACATTTATACTAGTTGATTCTTGGGGACTGCATATATTATACATCATGCGTACATGCACACTTGTATCTATCTTTACGTCTTGTATGAATGATGATGCACAGGACATATTTTCATCAAATATTATGTATTCATGCATTGTCTATATAGTGACAAACGGCTTTGTGGCTTTACAGCTCACACTGAGGCTCTAAGGAAAGAAGCACACAGGCTGAGATGCTTACAGCAGCACCAGCAAAGGTTGAGACAGTTGGCCGTGTCTTCTTCATACAATGTGGACGCGAAACATGTGAGACGAGCAAGTGCAGGATCGGTCCAAGATATGTCCACGAGTGCATCGGACGTGTTGGATTCATTTGTGAAGTTTACTGATACTCCGGTACTGCGTTCCAGCTGCACCGATGGTAGATTACCTAGTTCTCCATCATTACCCCCGGCTTCATTGTGCAGAATCAGTAGTAGTAGGTCGGGATTCCCAGGGACGTTATGGATATACAGGGTGTATCTGGGGTTGTGGTTCAGTAGTTTAACTGATGAGTGACGCTATCGTTACAAGTCGGGTGATAACGGTACAGATTGGACAAACTAACGTCGGAGCACCACGTTATCACTGGGCTACAGATCGGTATTGTCGGTATGGATCTGGATTATTAGTGATGAAGTGGTAATGGTAAGTAGTTTCACACGGTCAACTGATGTTAGAGCACTTTGATTGTGCAGAATCTAAAGGTTGGGATTCTTCTCGGTTTTCAAGGATGTGTATAGCTAAACTGACGCAGGGGCACCATCATTACCGACGGGTTTCATTGTGAAGTTGGTAGATGGCCTGTGGGATTCGTGGGGGATGATGCAGTTTGGAAGTAGTTTTGACTGATGAACCTAGGAGCTCATGTGGGGTACACAAAGTAGTTGAAATGGGGATTGTGGGGATGAAAAACGGATCCTTGGGATGAGAATACAGAAGTTAGGTGGATTGTGGATTAAAGGTGGCTTGGCTTGGGACTAGCCCTCTCAGATATAAAAGGAACATATTTATTTTTCCGGTGGTACACCGCTGTGTGCTGTTTGTTTGCAGCAGAATAGGGAAAGAGCTCGACAGAGGACTGGCCTTTGTGCAAAGCTTTTTGTCTGTAGCTTGTGGAAAAATATCATCTATTTTATTTGGAATTTTTTATCTAATCATATGTTTTCATTTCGGAGGTTGAGATCTTGATTCACGCATGTATATATGTTGATTTGTTTATATTTTCATTGCTCCAATTTATTATATATTAGGATTTACTAAATATTTTAATTTTTGTTTATACAATATATATTCAGACGCTCATGCATATATTGTAAAACGTATATAAATAAAAATACATATAAATTTTGATACTTAAGATTGTAAGATATCTGTTCTTACAGCATTTGTTTAAGCTATAAATACTTAAATTATTTAAGTTATATACGTGTTTTATGTGCAAGTAGTAAAAAGTATTTAAAAGTTACATAATAATTTTCAGGTACTTAAGTACAATGTCCTATAGTGTATTTAATTAGCAAATTAATAATTAATTTATAACATGATTAATATTATTAAATCATATATGTTATTATAAAAATGCTAGAGCGCCTTTGTCGTTGCCATACCGAATCTTTCAAGAATATTTCTTTTAAATCCTCGGTGTCGTATGTTTAATAGGCTATATTTTGGACTTAAATATAACAAAATATAAATTAATTATCAATTTTTATTAATTTAAGAAAATGTCTTTTAATGTTTAATTTTGAAATTTATGAAATATTTTATTATA
Source organism: Selaginella tamariscina (assembly GCA_003024785.1). NCBI lineage: Eukaryota > Viridiplantae > Streptophyta > Lycopodiopsida > Selaginellales > Selaginellaceae > Selaginella > Selaginella tamariscina. The sequence goes on along the minus strand of PUQB01000775.1, from coordinate 73,920 downwards.
CTAATGAAAGATTTATAAGCATATAAATATAATATATGCAGGATTTTACAGTCTTCAGTGTGGGAGTGGACACGTGGATAAATATTTTACATCTTACATCATTCTTTTAGATATTAAGATTTTGTTCAAGTAATTTCAATTAATTATATACCTAGAAAGTCTTAAAAAAAATGAACAAAATTAACCCTTAATTGCCCTAAGAAAAGTGTATGAATAAATATGTTTGCCTGAAGATCTATGGACAATATGTGGATGAACATGTAATACATATGCCTCACATTCCACACAAACCCTTGTCATTATAAAATAAATGAAATACATGCTTCAGCGGTCCATTATTTCATATTAAACAAGGTCACATTTTATTATAATGTTAAACACAACATTTTTTCGTCTCATCTAAAACTTTTTGCCTACTTCATATTTGTTTACCCCTTCTCATTTCTAAAAAGGGTGTAATCAAAATGTTCATCTTGATCATTGTGGAAGTGGGCATATTAGAAGAGGAATCAAACACATATGACGAGAGAATCTTGTAGCCTTCAAAAATTCAATCTCTCCACATGTCGAATTTATTCCTTCTGCTACATGTTAAGTATCGAGCAACTCCTTAAAAACTTTATCCATGTGTTTTCAAACATGTACTTGTATGCATGGATTATATTTCATGCCAAATAAATAGGCGATTAATGAACAATGTTACCCCCGACACTATAAAGAACATAATAGTGCATAAAAGGGGAACATATGTATACTGCACAATTATATTTAAAATAAGGAATGGTATTTTTGCTGGCCTACAACATGGATACCCAATATTGGCCTTAGCACCGAGGAATGTTGAATAGAAACTTGTTTTAAGGCAAAGTAATGTTTCCTTCCTTTTTAATGAAAATCCTTGACATCAACAAAAAACATATGTATGATAAATGCATCCTTGTAATTATCTTTGGCACCAAGGATATGACTCAAAATCAAATAGTTATATGAGTACATGTTTTATTGTAATTAACCTTAGTGTCAAGAATGTAACTTGGGCCATTAAAATTACTTGGGTATATTTGCACAAGTTGAGTATTCTTGTTCTAGTTGTTGTATTGGACAATACCCTGGTGCATGCACACCTTGCATATTGTTAGGACAAATGGGTGCTCCACATGTTGAGTTTGACATTTGGCTAATACCTTAGCATTTGACTTTATATGTATAACACCTTATCACCCAATCTTTGTCGTGCACTACTTGCTCATGTACCACCATTCCAGCTTTGGAAATCTTCAAAATTTAGTTTTGTTCTAAGAATTGAGTTTTTTTCTATATGTTGGGCTTGTTTAGGAACTATTGTGTACTCATATTCTGGCTTGTGAGAGTTGTTCTACATCATTAGATTGGACGAACTTCTTTTATGGCATCCAGTTTCCTGTTCCTAAGTGGAATACATAAACAACCTCGATTAAGTTGATTATGTCAGACATTGCCAACTTTGTTATTAGTTCATGCTAAATATTTTGCAATCAGGACACTCTTTGATGGGCCCATCTCATGGAAGACACATGGCCCTGTAGACATTGCGTGGCCTCTACAATGTCAACCTTTTTGTCCCCACCCTAACGTTATGTCTTTAGTTGGAATGGCCTGGTTTCAACAAAAGTTTTTGTTATCACTGAAGCTTTTTCTTCTTTTGAACCCTATAAATATAAATATATAGTATACTCATAACAAAAAATGACAAGTGTGTACTTGCAATGTATGTATGCTTCAATGATTTTTGTGTTCCATCCACCAAGTAAGCCATGTATTCAACTTGTGGAGGTCTTCCTTTGATGCATTTCAACTGCCCAAAATACATGGACCATGTTAGAGATCTTTACTTGTTCCTCAAAACTATTTGCCTCAACAAGCATCTTACACAGCTCACATGTTCATGTCGTAAAGAAGGATATATGTACGTGTTCGTGTGTTGTTGGAGGTTTAAAGTAAAGTGGAAATAACACCCAAGTTCATATGCTACATTTTGGCCAAAGACATTTCTCACAACAATCCAACCAGCCACAACCTTGTCTCCCATGAATCCTTTTATTTGTGGCTCTCCAAAACCTAAACAAACCACAAGGTCGATTAGCTTTCTCCAATATAATTCATGTGCTTTAGCATCCTTCACAAACAACCACTAGACTTCAAACTGCATGACAATCTCAATGTTGAAAATACTCTCAAATGGTGAAACACTTACTTGTGATCATAGACAAAGATGTTCATAGTACTCTAGTCATATACACTGTATGTAAAACATAAGTAAGCATCATAAAGATATGCACTTGGATGCAGTCTGTTTATCATATGAACACCTGAGTTGACACCCAAATACAACATTTTGAAAACATGTGGTACTTCTAAGGAACTTTGTCTATGAAAAATGAAAGACTCAAAAAATGGCAAGTGTGAACAATTCTTCAAGTGCAATAATTCATTCAATCCCTTTGAAGCATAGGATACTCTTTTTTTGGCATTGTATACTACATTTCTTATCCTATAAAAGAACTAGAAAACATTGTTCATGAGTGAACATTGAAAGGTTAGATCAAACCTTGATGCCTATGCCTTTGACCCAAATGTCCTCTACACTAAGGATTTTTGGGAACAAACCTTGGTGTCGAGGGTTGCTAGAACAAACTTTGGCATTGAGGTTTGTGCTAAAAAAAATGTTGGTGCTAAGGCTTGCTAGAACATACCTTGGGGCCAAGGCTTACTTGAACATATCTAGGTGCCAAGGCTTGCTTGAACAAGCCTCAGCACCGAGGCTAGGAACAATATTGTCGGTTATGTGAAATTAGGAGTAAGAAACAAAAACCCCCTCAAATATGTAAATCATTTACTTGTGATTATTGGTAAGAGGTACAAGTTCTTTGAGAATATCATTGAGTTTACATATATATGACATGAGCATTGTGTTGGACATCATCTTTGTTTAGCTGTTGGAAGATGATGTATCAACAGCTAAACAAAGATGATGTCTAACACAATGCTCATGTCATATATATACATGTGGCCTAACGAGAAATCATACTCACACCTTATGGGGCTATGCAACATCACAAGGTGTGAGTTCGATTCTTTTAGTAAAAGGTGGTACATAGCCTTAATGAGGAATTGAACTCGCACTTCTAAGCTATGCACCATCCTTGGTACCAAAGATGGTGCATGACGCCATAAGATGCAAGTTTAATTCCTTTTTAGTAAAAGGTGGTGCATGGCTCCAATGAGGAATCAAACTTACACCTTCGAATTATGCACCATCTTCAGCGCCAAGGATGGTGTATAGCCCTACAAGGTGTAAGTTCAATTCCTTTTTTATTATAAGTTAGTGTATGACATTAAAAACTTGCAAGTTCAACTCTTTTTCAGAAACAATCACTGCATGTGGCCAAAGAGGTTCGAACTAGCACCTTATAGGTCCATGCATTATCCTCAATGTTAAAAATGGTACATAACTCTCATAAGGAGGTGGGAGTTCAATTCTTTTTAATAAGCATGGAACTTATATTTTATGAGGCCATTCATTCTCAAGAAGTACATCAAAAGGTTGCAAGTTTAATTCTTTTTTAATAAATGTTAGTGCATGTGTTCCAAGAGGTTCGAACTTGTACTTTATGAGGCCATGCATCATCTTCAATACTAATGATGGTATATGGCCTCATAACTTGTGAGTTCAATTCCTTTTTAGTAAACATGACCTCAATGAGAATTGAACTTATACCTTATATTAGTGTCATGCACCATCCTCGATATCTAGAATGGTGCATGCCCCACAAAGTCCGAGTTCAATTCCTTTTTAATAAATAATGGTGCATAACTTTAATGAGGAATCAAACTGACAACTTATAGGATTATGCATCACCTTATAAGGAGCAAGTCCGATTTATTTTTAATAAAATGTTAATATATAACACCAAAAGATTGTAAGTTCATTTCTTTTTCAGAAAAACTCAGTGCATGTGGCCAAAGAGGTTTAAGCTTGCACCTTATAGGTTCAGAATTCAATTCCTTTTTAGTAAACATGGCCTCAATGAGGAATCAAACTTATATCTTATAGGGTTATGCACCATCCTGGGTATCTAGAATGGTGTATGGCCCTACAAGGTGCGAGTTTAATTCTTTTTTAATAAACAATGGTGCATGGCTTTAATGAGAAATCAAACTAACAGCTTATGGGATTATACATCACCTTATAAGATGCAAGTTCGATTCAGTTCTAATAAAAAGTTAATATATGACACCAAAAGATTGTAAGTTCATTTCTTTTTCAGAAAAACTCAATGCATGTGGTCAAAGAAAGTTTGAATTTGCACCTTATAGGTTCATGCATTATCCTTAGTGCACATATGGCCAAAGAGGTTCGAACTCACACCTTATAGGTTCATGCATTATCTTCCTCGGTACTAAAGATGAGACATAACTCTCATAAGGAGGTGGGAGTTCAATTCCTTTTTAATAAAAAGTGATGTATAGCCTTATAAGGTGCAAATTCTATTTTTTTTTAATAAAAAAAGTTAATGTATGACACCAAAAGGTTGCAAGTTCAATTCTTTTTCAATAAATGTTAATGCATGTGCTCAAAGAGGTTCGAACTCGTATTTTATGCATGCATCACCAAAAGGTTGCAAGTTCAATTCCTTTTCAACAAATATTAATGTATATACTCAAAGAGGTTCAAACTCGTATTTTATGCATGAATCACCGAAAGCTTGCAAGTTCAATTCCTTTTCAACAAATGTTAGTGCATATACTCAAAGAGGTTCAAACTCGTACTTTATGCATTCATCATCCTTGATGCTAAAGATGCTATATGACTTCATAAGGTGCAAGTTCAATTTTTTTTAAGTAAGCATGGCCTCAATGAGGAATCAAGTTTGTTCAAGTTTGATTTTTTTTATTAAAAGAATTGAACTCCCACAAGATAAGGTCTTCAATGAAGAATCGAACTCGCACCTAATAAAACCATGCAGTATCCTCCACCCATGGCCCCGAGTTCAATTCTTTTTTAATAAAAAGTGATGCATGGCTTCAATAAGGAATCGAACTCAATTCTTTTTTAATAAAAAGTCTTAATAAAGAATCTTAACTTTCATTATGTTGCATCTTCTACGCTAAGGATGGTTCATGGCCTTATAAGGTGCAATTTTGATTTCTCTTTGATAAAAAGTGATGCATAGCTTCAATGAAGAATCAAACTTGCAGCTCATGAGGTTTTGCACCATCCTCGGCATCAAGGATGGGCATGACCCCTTAAGGTGTGAGTTTTGATTTCTTTTTAATCAAAAGCTAGTGTATGACATTTAAATATTGCAAACTGAATTTCTTCTCAACAAAGGTCGGTGCATGTACCCAAAAAGGAATTAAACTCACACCTACTTATGGTGCATGGTGTGAGTTCAATTAAAATGTGGTGAATGACCCCATAAGTAAAGGTGGTGCATGACATCGAGGATGATGAATGGCCTCTTGTAAGGTGTGGGTTCAAATCCTTTTTAGTAAAATGTGGTACCTGGCGAGTTAAGGTTTTTTTTAATAAAAGTTATTGTATGAGACCAAAAGATTGCAAGTTCAATTCCTTTTGCTGTTCTTTTTAATAATGAGACCAAAAGGTTGTAAGTTCAATTCCTTTTCAGCAAAAATTATAAAAAGTTTAAACTTGCACTTTATAAGGTCATGCACCATTCTCCATGTCGAGGATGATGCATGGCCCATGAGATGCGAATTCGATTTCTTTTTAATAAAAAATTCAATAAACATAATCTTTTTTTAATTCTATGACTCAATAAGGTTTGAACTCGCACCTTTTGGAGTTGTGCACCATTTTCAGCACTGAGGATGGTGCATGGCCCCGAAAGGTGCAAGTTTGATCCCTTTTTTAACAAAAAGTTTGTGCATGGACCTAACGAGATGTTCCTTAGCAAATGAGATGTCCTCACGACATGCAAGTAGAGGCCACCACTACACTTTCCTGTACATCATGAAGTAACGGCTGGACCCTTGGCTCAGAACCCCAGGATTTAGCATTGGTAACAATGTCCTGGCTATCACCGAGACCACCTAAAGTCACCTCACATTTGGCTTGCGAAGTCCCCAACGACTAGGATGGTTGACTAGTTTTATTAAGACAACAAAGGATTTAACACGAGTGCATGTATGGGATTCAAAATTTTATTTTAAATTGAAAGCAACATAAAACATAAGTTATTTATTTTTATTTTTGTCAAGTATGTAAGCATTCTCTTTTGTTTTTCTTAAAAATAAATAATATATTGATATGGAGTTCAATTTACTATCCAGAATATTTTGGTTACCGTTATTTAACTATGTAATGGATGTTTGTATATAATATACATGTCCTCAACACTGAGAATGGACACCCTCAACTGAGGATAACATTGTGTACATATGTCATCAAGTTCACTTATGAATTATGCATTCAAAAATTAACATTTGAATCCAAATTTTATAATTAATAAGTCTTTATTGACATATTTATCTGGACTAAACCATAAAATATGTAATATACATAACTATATATAGAGAGAGAGAGAACAAACTAAACCTTGGTATATATTCTTTGTCATTCTTTTATTTTGTAAATAATGGGGTTGCTTACAGTTTACAAACTAACAAAGTAATATACATTAATAAATTAATTAAAAAAGATTATACATATAGTTTATTTAATCACATGCAAATGAATGAAAATACATGACAAATGTAAACATATAAATATTAACAGATATATGTTTTTATTTATATAAGGAAGAATGTATAAATCATATATTATTTATAGTATTTATATGAAAATATAATTTTTATACATCATGTTCTAAAATATAGAATTTATGCAACGTTATTTCTATACAAAATATGCAACATATAATTTTAATACTAGACATCTATATAATGACAAAAATACATATAACACACACACAATATACTTTATATATATATATAGTGTGTGTGTATGTATATAGATATATATAGACATACACACACACATAAATATATATATAAATTATATAGGTAGCAATTTATAGTAGCTACTATGTCGAATACAAATAACACGCAATACTTTGTGATATTCTTTTAAGTTGCTCATAAGGAAAGGCAATAGTTAATTTTTATTATAATTAAAATTGTGAAACATACACCACATTATTGAGTTCAAAAAGTTAAACTGGTTGATTCCACAAAGCAGCAAAATGTATGGAGTATGGAGACGAGTAGTACAAAGGGTGGTAACCAACATGATTGACATGAGGATCAAACATCCTCCCAACAGATCACACATGGAGGTGTGAGTAGTCTCTTCTTGACCAATGGCATTTCTATGGTGACCAGCCATACAGTGCTGACCAAGACGGAAAACAAGGGGGTGACCAACACATTCTCTTAACAGGAGTCCATGGTCAAACTGCTAAGAAGATGGTAATCAACTATGAGGCCAACACAAATAATAAAATAACAAAAATCTTTGAGCTAGAACTTTGCACACCATTTGTTCTCTAATCTATTTTATTAAGACTAATTTACATATTAGTCTAGTAGTTTTCTAGTGAACAGAGGCTTTATGTCTTTGACAACAACTATTGCTTGAACATGCTCATGCAAACAGCATCGCATTCACCATCATTTGGCCACATTCAAGACTCAACTCCAAATGGGTATATAAACGTTCATCGAGAAGAGTGTCATTGGGCAACAAAGAGTACGCTTTGTCCTTAAGTTTTTGCAAATCTTGCATAGAAGCACTACATCATTTGAATGTAATGCACTAAAAGCACTGACCTCTGGGAGTTGTGCATTCTTGACAACATCATAAGCCTAAAAAGGAATGTTTGTGATGTGTTTTCCCAATGAGGAGGAACTCTCCTGCACTTAAGTCATTGGCACACATTATACATATAAACACATAAACTCACCCATCTTCCCTTTCATCCAACTGAAACTCCATCGCATGAGTAAAAGATGGCCAATAAACACCTCCTCACTTGAATGTCTTCACCATGTAAATGTTCCATATGGTCACAAACTTTGTTAGGCTTACTTATAACTTTTGAAATAGCACATCCTTTATACTCTAACATTGCCAAGTACATGCCATGTTCAATATTCTCAAGACTTCTAATACTATTGTATAAAGTTTGAAATACTAAGATACTTTTTTAAAGCTACCAAGCCTTGATCTGTTGTAAGTCCAAATAAAGAATATAGTGAAACAAAATGAAATTGTAGATATTATGTTACTTATTTTTAGTTGAGCTTTCAAGTACAAAAGCATGTTCTTCTCAACATGCATTTATAACTTCTTGTACAAGGGTATGCTCTTGAGCTCCATCAGAATGGATGGCCAAAATAGTGTATAACGCATATAGATAGAATAATGTTGTGGACTTTTTATTTGTGCTAACTATTTGATCAACAACATATTGAGTTGCCCATGAATTATGGCATGCACATAAACACCCCAAGGTACAAATTTGCAATAAGATGTATACATAGAGATGTCACAAAGGCATTTAAATGTGTTATATACCTCATTGTCCATGTGCCACAAAAGTATAGGCCTAGTCATTGTGTAAATACATCTCAAAATTCTTTGGGAACTTCATTACTGTAATGATTTTTCTAAAATCAACTTTATTACAGTTACAACCAAATTACAACCTCCTCAAAATTCAGAAATTCAAAGTTTTGTCTGACAGAATCTTATACTTTAACTAATTTTGTTCTTGTATGGAAGGATGGATAAAAGAATGAGTAGTGTAAGAACAAAGACATTTTTATAAAAATACACTCTTTTTTAATTGAAACTGTGTAAACCTTTGTCACAAAACTATTTCCCAACACCCAATGCTTTTATAATGTCCTTGATTAACCATTTTTTTCTCTTATTATTATAACCTAATTAACCAAATTCTTTTCTATACTCAAATTTATACACTCTTCTTTTGGGACAAGTTTTGTGCTTGCAACTTTGCCATCCTAAATCATATAATCCCTTGTAAAATAAATTATGATTAACTTTTAATGTGTTAAAATTTGTGAGATGAAGTATTTTTCATCTTTCTTGCTATTTATAAAAGAAATGAGGTCCTCATCTTTAACAAAATAATAAGGCCTCCTTAATCACTTGCCCACTCTCATACCTACGAATTAATTGGATCTAAGCACATAAATCATACATATCTAAACTCATGATTTTAACAACCCTAAATCAAAAGGATTTTCATATAATTTCTATGCTTATTCATCTTTATGCAAGCATCCACATAAACTTACATAATCTTATCATCACCATTATTTTAATTTATGACATAAATAAGGTCTATATATTCTTACTGGTAATCATACCTTCTTCACTTATATATTCTATCTTATGTTTTATTACTATCTAGTTTAAATCAAAATGACAACAAGGATAAATTTAATCGTTCTCTAGAACAAAACGACACATTAGATAAAGAATTTATTTTACTCAATAACTATCTGACAATGTTTTTCAAGACGTCTCACAAGCTAGGCCTTCAAGTCTGGTGGGAGCTGGTTGGAAAAAAAAACACAAACAAGCTTGCTTAGCATTTATATAACTGTTCTATAAGAACCATTACTGTACAACACTTGGTTGGGACACAGTTCTTCGGGTACCATATAACATCCTGCCAAGATATTCAACATTAAACTCAATTATGTGTTCTAGTTAATGAATGACACATACATGTACTTACCCCGACTGACACGGATTCTATATAGTTTTGAGTAAGTCCTTAAGCATGGGGGCATCTAAATCATCAACATGCATATGTAGACTAAGAATATGGACCTTGATGTTAGGTATGTCACCATCTCTATGTCTGATCACACAACGCATGTTACAAACCAAACCTCGACAGTTGCTATCTTGTCTCTTCCGGCCCTTGAAAACTTCAAGTGTTTGAATGCTGTACTCATTCCGAGGGGCAAAGAGCTCCACCCTTGTCTTCCCATATGGCTCTATTTATGTAAAAAAACTCATTGTTGTGAGTTTTCAATAATTTTCTTTAAATCCCTATTTTTAGGTGTTAGCCCGCATTTGATGATTGAAAATTTTCTACATTTCCTTTTTGGTATGACTCTTGAATAACTCATTTGTGAGACCAACTATGTATTAGGAGCTTTTAAAGCTACTTTCTTCAATAAAAAATAGCAAGTAGAGTGTTGCATTCTACACTTAGTGCAACCTCCTCAATGATTGCAACTTGCTTTTTTGAGGCATGCTACTCAATGGATGTAGCTTGTTTTTTCAAGCTCCTCGACAGCTTTCTTGTCTCCATTGGTACATTCCCATCCTTATATTGTATGATATATTCTCATATGTGCCATCTCCATAAGGAAGTTCATCCTCTATCTCAACCTTTATTTCCAATTCATCTATAGCAACCCATTGTCCTTTAAATGTTATAGCCATCCTGCTTTTGTATAAATGTCATTCATGTGTTATAGAAAATAATGTGAGACAAACATATAAAGAGGATAGGATACTCTCATTGGAGGTAGGGGTTTGAGGATTTCTATTGTTTGATGATATGTCCAACATATGTGTCCTTTATTTTAAAATCGAGAGCCTCCGCTGCTTCATTTTTAAATCTTAATCTCCAATCCTTACATGCTTCCAATATTTCATATTGTATAACATGTACTCCTTGTAATTGGGATATGACTCCATTGTTTGTAGCTTCCATTCCCTCTTCCAATTCCCTTCCTTACTTGAACCATGGTCATTTTTTGGGGGAGGACCCTTCAGATGTGCAAGGATCAGCCTTGCCTTGTGAGCCTTCATTCCATATTTATTAAAGCCTTCCAATTATAGCAAGAATATGTGCCTGTATCTATGAGTGAGCACATGTAATAATACATGACATTCTTAAGATTGATCTCCTTCATAGACAATCCTAAAGACTTGGCCTAGATTCTTCAACAATGACATGGAAGTCACATACCCTAACATGGGGAGATGAACAATTTCATGTCTAATTATTCAAATCACCATTCAATCTCACCACTCTTAGACCATTATATCTAAACAAATTCGTTAGTCACCATGATGAAATGATGACATGATGTTTTCCATTACAAATAGTTGGTCACCCATAATATTACTAGTTAGTCACTATCTACTAAATGTGTTTCACATGTATCCATTATAAAACATTACCAGGGTGGGTCATCCACTACATCTCAAATGTATATGTCCATGCTTTTATCATTTGATGACTGAAGAAGAACAATTGTCATCTACAGGCCACACCTAGGAGCTCTAGTTAGGAAATGCATTTCATTAAAGACCGATACATTTGTGTCGTGGAAATCTTCACCATATCCTCAAATTTCTTGATAGTGAAGATTTTTGGAAGGTTATCAATGATGGTCTACATAAAGTACATTGTGTAAACCTCACAAGCATGTTCCTTATGAATGTCACGTACTATAACCGGAGTGAGCTTCTTAATCCTGCTAAGACCTTTGCATTGGTGCCTAACCTTTTGTACTTGTAGGCAATGTACGGCTTGAATATATGTTCAGTCTCTACATTGTTCATGCACCACAAGGAGTCCACATAGAATAGAAGTACATGTTAGGGACAAAAATATAGCATGTAGGAACATAATATACATATAGAACTTTCCTATAATGAAGGAATAACTAGTAGGCAAGTGTAGTAGGAAAATCCTTAAGGTACAAAAAAAATCCTATAGTGATAGGAAAAATCCTGCGATAACAAGGAAAATCCTACAATGGTAGGAATGACAGTTGGAGGAGGACATGATCCGGTTAAGGCAAGTAGGGCAAGAAGAAGGCTATGAAGGCTATAGTGAAGCTATAGAGAGCAATGCATAAGAGAGAGAAACTTTAGGAAAGAAGTAAGTCTCCACACTTGTTATTTTTTTTCATTTAGTAATGCAAGTGCATAATTATTATATATGATATATGATATATTGAAATATTCTTGTCTTGTGAGCAAAGATTTATAATATGGCAATGACCAAAACAAAAACTTATCCTTGACCTTAGAGACAAGATAAGTTATATATAGAGCTATTTTAGGTCGAAATCCTATTTGGAAACGTTTTCTGCACTATGAATAGTAATTATTACACACATGAAAGTTTACCCATGTTAACATATGGTTACCACAGAGGGATTTCTCCATTTTTGTGTAGGAATTCATAAAATTCCTAAGTGATTAGTGATATACATGAAATAGCTCTAGAAGAAGTAGAGCTTAAGTGGAAAAAGAAATGTGTATGTATTATGATGAATGGAGCCTTGGAGGTATCATAATCATAACTCATCTCTAACAAGAGAGAGAGAGATAATAGGCATGCCAAGAAAGAGGCTGTTTGTGCAAAGCAAATAGATCTTGTTGATAGGCAAGAAGCTCTTATAAGACTTATTATGAACGTTATAAGGAAAATGGGAACCATACATTAAAATGGGAATATATAAAAAATAATACTTACATATTAATTATTAATATTTTAAACATACATTTAAAAAATATTCTTTCTTTAAACCTATATTATTTTAAAACTTAATTCTTTATATTAAAAAATGCCAATTAAATAATAAAATTACTAATTATTAAGAAAATGGGACTATAGACATTCCCATTTTAGTTACAACGTTCATCATTGATTAAATAGGAGAAAGGTGCCACTAAAGGTGTGGAGGATATACATTATAGTAACTATTAAATTGGAGAAGAAGAGGAGTTAGAAGGAACTCCTCGAAGAACAAAATTTCATAGTATGCTAGGAGGAGGATCTTCTGGAAGTTCCTATTGTGTGGAGGAAGGTGGTAAAAAAAGCCCATCAAGAATGTCTAATATGACATTTTTCCCCGGAATGTTGGGAGGAACATTGATGTACCTAATATTTTCTGCATGAAAAAAAGAAAATCCTAAAAGACACTTATTACAGTTTGAAGAAGTTGTAAAGTTGTATAAAGTAAGCAATGCAGATAAGTTGCTTATATTTTCTCACACATTAAAAGAAAATGTATTTGATTATTATTATGAATTAAAAAAAAGATGTGAAAGAAGATTATGAATGTCAGAGTTTTAACCCGAATGACCAACACGTGGCTGCTAAGTGGCCATCTGGCGTCATCACCCTGTGTGAGTAACGCTAAGTCTTCCAAGATAACCTTAAGAGTCTAACTCAGAGGCCCAATTAGGCAAAAGACTTAGAGTCCTACCCTAAATCCCCTAGAATGACCATCCTCTAAACCCTAGAGGATAACCCGAGTAGACTTTAGGATCCTATCCCAGTAGACCCAGACGTGCTCATGCCCTAACCCCACAAAGAAGATGTGTCTCACACATGCCCCCGTGATAGAGTTAAGGCATCATCACTTACCCCTTGAGGAATCACCCTCATCTGGGAGAACAATCCCTTTAGGGCGACAAGGGGTACCTTGAACCACGACTAACCCCTAAGGGTTTGAGTGGCCAAATCATACCCTAGACCTAGGGCTAGTACTTAGTGAGGACATGAGTGTGCACCATAGACAAACACGAATTTCTACTTAAGCAAACTCAATAAGGTTAGGTTTGGATAACCTTAAGTACATGACCTTGCGAGTGTCTCATAATAGGGCTTTTGCTAATGAGCTTAGGTTGTTCAACCCTTAGATCCTAAGGAGAACACTCTCTAGTCAAGTGTGCCAAAGCACCCAGTTACAAGACCTAACCTCCCTTGAGCGAATGCCCAAGGTTTAGCACCCTGGTGCGAACACAAGCATGTATATTTACTAGAGTATTCAACCCCTTGGCGACAAACTCATGACACGACCCAAAGGGCGTGCCTCAGGCGTTGTATCATGTGACTTCTAGCCCAGTGTTACATCTCCATGTGACACTGCCTTCCACAATGTGAGCTATCATGCCATAGCCCTTAGATTCAAGAGTTGCACCAAGTGCCACAAATGTGGCTCCTAAATGCCAACTCTAGAACCCCTTAGTGAATCCTTAGGAATTGGGTAATGTGAACCTGTCAAACAAGATCCCATGCCCACAGTTGGACAAGGACACGAATGTGCCTTGCTTGGCCGTGAGTGCTACACCTAGCTTGACGTGGAGGAGGAGGCTGGAGACAAGCCTTAACCTTTGCCTCTTGGAACGTGCATTTCAACAAGACCTTCCAAGCATGAATTTGCCAACATTAAGGGTGAGGTACCCCGAAGGTGATACCCCTATCATCTGGAAGTTAGGGCGGCACAACAGAGGGTTGTGCCTTGACAACACAAGCTAGAGCTTGCACCAGGAGAAGAGTAACGAGCTCAGTCATGAACCTAAGAACCCTCACTTTTACATACTACCTTATTTATGTGACAGAGGCCCTCCCCCCTGTTTTCCTGTTTACATAAGTGGGCTGGCACGGAATCTCATTCCCAAAGGAAATATACTTGGTGAGTTATCCATCGACCCCTAAACCCTAACCTATCAAACCTAAGGATATTTTTAAACATATCCGACATGTCGAACTCATCGAAACTAGCCATTAACTCAACCGGGACACGAAAAACCAAGGTAAGAGTTTTTAGATGGAAGTGCTAGCTTCGCCCAGTTTCTTACAAATACCTAATGACACCCGGCCGAACCATCATTAAATATCCAAGTGCACTAAGCAAGCATGTTTCTTCTACACCTAGGGCTTATTAACATAGTACAGTAGGTAACAACAGTCAACGTTCAAAGTAAAAGGGGAGTCATAGTAAAAACTATAACAATAAAAAAGTTATAAAAACTTTTTTAAAATACTTTAAAAAGGAAGAGTTGTCAAAAGAGCACTTAAAGAAGCTCATGAATATCTTACAAGGAAAAAATGAAATTATAAAAGAATATAAACACCATTTTAAGAAGCATGTAAAAGAAATGTAATTACAATTAGTTAAATCTTAGAAAAATAGTCATACATAAAGGAATTGAATGTCAAGAAGTGTAAAAATCCTAGGCATATTATGGATGAATGCAAACTAAAGTTGCCAAAATGTCAAATTTGTGATAAAGAAGAACATTTGGCAAAAAGACTAAGTATTTTCTTAATCAAAATGTGGCATGTGTGAAGAGAAAGGAGAAATGAAGGAAGGAAGGAAGGTTGGTATGACATGTTGCTTCCTATGAGACAACCTCCTATTAACACATTCCCATCTCATAATAAGAAGCTTTATTATGAGGCAAATGCTGGGAATTAGTGGGAGGGAAGAAACAGAAATCCTTTCAATAATAAAATGAATGAATAATAAAATGATAGGTTGTATGAAAAGAATTAAACTAATTATGCCCCACCATACAAGTCTAATGTGGGAAGGAATGAGACGTCTCAAAGGACTAAAAAAATTCTATCCAAGAAAAGAAATATATGGAGATCAAAATGATTATATACAAAGAGAAGTGCAAAGAAGGAATTCCATTAATCTTACTTGCTATACATGTGGGAAAAAAGAACATATTTCTTCAAATTGTACCTTTTACTTTAAATAATGATCCTAAATGTCAGTTTGGAGCTCGATTAATTAATGTGGAGGAAAATGAAATGGAAAATCAACTTGTCATGAGAGCAGTAACCTATACAAAAGAAAACAGATATCAGAAACATGAATACCTTACAATAGAAGAAGAAAATTCTGTGTATCCACCACAAGATAATATGCAGAAAATGAAAGAAATGAACATTCATCTCCAAGAACAAGATCTTCTTGAGTATATCTCGGATGATGAAAAACAACCAACAGATATACCTAAAGATCTAAAAATAACTGATTCCATTTTAAGAAGGAATATTAAAGAGAAAAAGAATATTTCTATAAAACAGAGTATCCCTAGAAAACAGAGCATTCATGTGAAGTAGATTTAGAATGATGTGGCAGAATCAATGACTCATAGTGCATTGAATTAAGAAATCACAACCACGTTGGGACAATTGATACATATTGCCCCATATATTAAAAATCAAATTTTGCAAATGTTAAACATTATCCCAAGATCTTTATCACTTATACATGACATGAAATTCACCAAGTAAAGAAACATTATGAAAAAGAAGGTGATTATGATGGGTATGTACTTAACATTATAGTGTATATTGGTAGAAATAAGATAAAAGGAGCACTTATAAATGGAGGCTCAGGAGTTAACTTTATTAAAAAACATGTTTGTAAGAAAATGGTTTTAGGCTCTATTGAATCTGCTCCTTTTAATATAAAAATGGCAAATCAAAAAAGTGTTAAGCCTGTAAGTATAGTGAGAGGAGTAACTATATATATAAAAAATATTAAGTATAAGGTGTCACTCATTATCCTCCAAATGAAATAAACAAATATTCTATATACCATGTTATTAGGAAGATCTTGATTGAAATTTGTCAAAGTTATACAAGATTAAGGAATATGAAAGGGAAGAGAAGAAGGAAAACTAGTGATCTATAATCATATTAAGAAGTATGTTAAAAAAGAAAACTGACCTATAATTTTAAAAGGATATAATTGGTTTAATAGGTTACATGATCAAGAGGAAATAGAAATTTTGAAAGCATATCCTGATTTAAAGGTCTTAACAAACATAAATCTTTATGTAGTGCTAAAAAGAAATAAAAATGTTCAGCAAAAGGAAAACAATAAACTTAGATTACAAAAAAAGTTCTATAAAGCAATCCCATATGAAATTAATTTATAGGAACAACATGTAGAGTATACATATGTGTATACTACGGATTCTTTAGAGCAAGTGAACATAGGCATATAAAATGAACCTAAAGTTTTATTTATTGCTTAAGAATTGGATAAAGAATTTTGAGAAAAAGGATTGAACTTGCTTTAAAAGTATCAAAAAGTTTTTGCATAGTCCTATAAGATCTTAAAGGTATACCTTCTGAATTATGTACACACACTATACATTTATTATCAAGAAGTGAACATGTAAAAAAAAGAGCATATAGGTAGGATGAATCCTAATTATGCATAGCTTGTTAAGGAGGAGATAGATAAGCTGTTAAATGTTGGTTTCATTTATCTTATACAATGTGCACAATGATTATCACCACTTGTGATTGTTCATAAAAAGAATGGGGAATTGAGAGTATGTATAAATTATAAGAAGCTAAATGATGCCATGAAAAAATGATGTTTTTCCTATTTCGTTTACAAAGGATGAGCTTAAGGAATAACATGAAGAAAATCAAATGTTACAAATCAAGATATCAACTTCCAACTAAGAACTCAAGGAAGAGAGGAACAACTTTCAAAAACACAAAGAGGAGAATCTAGAATACCATGAAGATCAATAACATAAAAAAGGTGTAAGATAGTTACAATGAGGAAACTGCAAATCTTAAAGGTGGAAAAATAGTGTTAAGGACCAAAAATATAGCATGTAGAAACATAGCATATATATAGAATTTTCCTACGGTGGAGGAATAACTAGTAGGGAAGGTGTAGTAGGAAAATCCTCTGGGTACAGGAAAAATCCTACGGTGATAGGAAAAATTCTACAATGACAAGGAAAATCCTACAATGGTAGGAAGGATCTTACGTAGGAAACATACGGTTATGACAGTTGGAGAAGGACATGATTTGGTTAAGGCAAGTAGGGCAAGAAGAAGGCTATGAAGGCTATAGTGGAGCTATGGATAACAATGCATGAGAGAGAAAAACTTTAGAAGAGAAATAAGTCTCCACACTTGTTATCTCTTTGTAATCATTTAGTAATGCAAGTGCACGATTATTGTATATAATGTATAATATATTAAATATATTCTTGTCTTGTGAACAAGTTATCTTATAAATGTTATAACATGGCAATGGCCAAAGCAAAATCCTATCATTGACTTTAAAGACGAGATAAGTTATATATAAAGCTATTCTAGATTGAAATACCATAACCTTTAACTGGGAAACGTTTCCTATGCTATGAACAGTGATTACTGCGCACAACAAAGTTTACCCATGTTAACATACCCCCTCATTTGTGTACTTGTTTGTAATAACAATAAGGAACCAATGGCTATCTCTTAGCAAAACAAACAAAAGTTACTTCAAAAATGCAAAAGCACGCTCCTCACCCCACTCTTTATAGTCATCTTTTCTAGGGTAATTCCTTGCACAACAAGGTTGCTGATATAGCAAAGGTGGAGATCACCCACGCTTTGGACTGTCTAAGATGCTCTTCAGTCTCGGTCATGAAACTATTGTTACAAATTGGCCATATGTTAATGCAAACTAAACGCCACAATAAGGTATAAGACATAGTTGTCCACTATTTTCGTGCTAAGCTCTCTCGATCGCAACAATATCTTCAAGTGGGACTTCGTTATCATTTGCATGATGGTCATTATCAAACAAGAATGAACATCACCAGCATACCTTGAATGGGTGGACCAGTCTAGAAATGATAGCACTAAGTATTATATTCAGAAAGAGGATGGGTTAACAATCCTTATTGATGGACCAGTCTAAAAATGATAGTACTAAGTATTATATTCAAAAATAGGACAACTTTATTAAATTACATGAATATTGTAAGTGTTAGGTTTACACACAACACCTTGTGACATGCATATAAGTATAATACAAGCTATATGTATATTAGTTATTTGTTTTATACTCACATATTTTATCGATCTCACGTGATCTAGCTTATCTAGAGAATGAACATGTAATTCAGTTTTGTTTGCCACCAAGTCAAAGCAAATCAACCACATTGAAACATAATTCAACATTACTTTGAACATGATACAAAGTCGTTATTTATATGTTGTTTCACCTTTTTGGGATAGTTCATTTTTGAACTTAGGTTTCCTTTCTTTTTACCTACAAACCTCTTGCAAACTTTGGCATTCCCACTAATGTTGGTATCTCCTTCCTTTTTACCATTATGTTCATGACACTGCAATTATCTTGCTATAACCCCTCTACACTCTTCTCTACTAGCTTATTAGATGCATCTTCTTACCTACCCAACTTCTTCTCCCTTGTACGTTTTGGGTTCAATATATCCTTCATGTTCTTCTTCTTCGATGCCTTTGCTAGCTACTTCTCCCTCATACTTTTTGGGTTCAATATATCCTCCATGTCATTTGTCTCTAATGCTTTTGAATCATTCTTCCCATGTGCACTTCCTAACACCGATATACATAAGGGACCAGTACAAACCATCTGTTTCACAAACTGCAAAATAGTTAATGAGATGCAACTACACTAATGGATGCGATGCTCCGTATCTCAAGATGTGTAACCACATAGCGGACTTCCAATTGTTTTGCATTGCATCAATGAAAAGGATGTGTGAAATGTATATGAAATTGACTCATGGTGGAGGTATATGAAAGTGGTCATTGTTTCATTAATTTTTCTCTTGTTTAGGACTAAGAAGCCTTCTTGACCATTGAAATGCGACATAGGTTGTTATGGTGCACTATTGCACGACTGACTCAAGAAGCCAATTTGACAACCATCTTTGCATGTTCTTCCTTTGCATTTGAGGGTTGTATCTCCCCAAAATCAATTGACACCGGCACCGTGGCATTTATGGATATTAATTTATGCGTAGTAAATGATTGCAAACAATACTCACACACAAAATGCATCCTCTTGGGCACTACCCATTATTAACAAAGAAGATAAATTCTTATGTGTGTGTGTCATAGTTTTTACTATGACTCCTCTTTACTTTGGACATTGACTGTTGTTATTTACCGAACTATGTTGATAAGCTTAGATGTAGTGAGAAACAGCCCCGCTTAGTGCACTTAGGTGTTTAGGGGTAGTCCAGCAGGCTATCCTTAGATATCATAAGAAACTTTAAGCAAAGGTAGCACTTACCTTCTAAAAAACTCTTATCCTAGTTTTTCGTGTCCCAGTTAGGTTTTTGGGTGGTTCCGATGAGTTCGACATGTCGGATATGGGTAGAAACACCCTTAGGGTTGACCTAACCCTAGGGTTGCCCTAAACCCCTCAGGTTAGGGTTTAGGGGTTAATGAGTCATTAATTAACTCACCAATTATATTCCCTCTAGGAATGAGATTCTGTGCCAGCCCACTTATGTAAACAGGAAAATGGGGGGAGGGGCATCTATCACATATATTAAGTAGTACATGTGGGAGAGCTCCTGGGTTCATGACTGAGTTCGTTGCTCTTCTGCTAGTGCAAGCTTCAGCTTGTGTCGTTAAGGTACAACCTTCTATTGTGCCGCCCTAACTTCCAGATGACAGGAGTACGTCCCACCTTTAGGATAGCTCACCCTTAACATTGGTGAATCCATGCCTAGAAGGTCTTGTCGGAATGCACGTTCCAAGAGGCAAAAGTTGAGGCTTGTCTCCAACCTCCTCCTTCACGTCAAGGTAGGTGTAGCACTCATGGCCAAGCAAGGCACATTCATGTCCTTGTTGAACTGTGGGTTTGGGATCTTGCTTGACAAGTTCACATTAAGGGGTTTTAGAGTTGGCATTTAGGAGCCATATTTGTGGCACTTGGTGCAACTCTTGAATCTAAGGGCTATGGCAGGATAGCCCACATTGTGGAAGGAAATGTCACATGGAGATGAGACACTAGGCTAGACGTCACATGATACAATGCCCGAGGCACGCCCTTTGGGGTTGTGTCATGGGTTTGTCGCCAAGGGGTTGGATACTCTAGCAAACAAGCATGTTTGTGCTCGCACTAGGGTGCTAAGCCTTGAGCATTTGCTCAAAGGAGGTTAGGTCTCGTAACTAGGTGTGATTAGGCACACTTGGCTAGGGGAGTGTTCTCCTTGGAATTCAGGGGTTGAACAACCTAAGCTTGTTAGCAAGAGCCCTTTCGTGAAGCACTCGCAAGGTCATGTACTTAAACCTAGCCTTAGGAAGTTTGCTTAGTAGAACACTTGTGTCCGCCTACAGTGCACACTCGTGCCTTCACTAAGTACTAGCCCTAGGTATAGGGTATAACTTGACCACACAAACCCTCAAGGGTTAGTCGTGGTTCAGGGTACCCCTTGTCGCCCTAAAGGGGTTGTATGTCCAAATGAGGGTGATACCTCAAGGGGTAAGTGGCGATGCCTTAGCTTTGTCACGAAGATATGTCTAAGGCACATCTCCTCAATGAGGTTAGGACATGAGCCTGTCTAGGTCTATTGAGATAGGATCCTAAAGTCTACTCGGGATATCCTCTAGGGTTCGGGGGGTGGTCATTGTTAAAGGTAAAATATTAGGAGCATAGGACGTCCTACTGTAGAGAGAATAAGGGTAGGAAGGTCCGTAGTAAGCATGGAAGGAAAGGCTGTGAAGGAAAAAATCCTTACCGAGAGGAAAAGGAAAAGGAAAAGGTGAAGGAAAAGGAAAAGGTAAAGGATGACGTGGCGAGAGGAAGAGTAGTTAAGGGGAGTTAGGGCAACGAAGGAGGGGTCTCCATTTGAAGTTCTAGCAAGAGATAAAGGTTCTCTACACTTTGTCTTTTGTATCCATGTTAGTAATGAAAGGTGCATATTAAAGAATCTTGTGTGTGTGTATGTCTACTCTCAATGAATGGATCTAACAAGGCAATAGCCAAAATCCGTTCTTGCCCTTGACTTTGGAGACCAGTCATAGTGGCACTGGGAGAAGTCTGATATATATACAGATATATTGAGAGTTGAGAAAGGAAAGGGTGTAGCCTTTCCTGTACGTTGTATGAAAGGTTTCCTGTCTGCGTGAAGGAAACAGGTTAAACAGGAAAAGGTGAGGCAGAGAGCCCTTTTCCTGTTTAACAGTCATTCTAGGGGACTTAGGGTAAAACTCTAAGTCTTCTATTTAACTAAGCATCTGAGTTAGATTCTTTGGGTCATCTTAGAAGACTTAGCATTGCTCGCACAGGTAATTGACGCTGGAAGGCCACTTGGCAGCCACGTGTTAGCACTCCGAGTTAAAACTCTGACAATGTGCATCTCTCTCTATATATATATATACATATATATATGAATGACACTGATGAACAAAGACATAACAATAAGACATAGCTTTAAATTACATAAACAACTACATAAATATATATCTCTAATTCATATAAATAGTTACTATGGAAGATATATAGAGGCCACTATAGGTGTCATAGTTTTTACTATGACTTGACCTTTTACTTTGAAGGTTGATTATTGTTACCTATTGTACTATGTCTATGTTGACGGACTAGTGAGAAACAACCCTATTTGATGCACTTAGGTGTTTAAGGGTAATCCAGCCGATTGTCCTTAAATATCGCGAGAAAATCTAACTTACAAACACACCACCAATTTTGATGTCCCAATTAAGCTGATTGTTTAATGCAAATGAGTTTGGCGTGTTAAGTAGGGTTAGGAACACCCCTAGGGTTGCCCTAACCCATGCCCTAAAAACCCCCACCCCCTTGGGTAAGTTTAGGAGTAGGAGTTAGGTTAAAATATAAGCTCATCTTATTAATTTAACTAAGGGGCTGGAATTCCGTGCGAACCCACTTACACATATAGGAAATTGGGGGGGGCTCTGTCACATAAATAAGGTAAAGTATGAATAGGAGAGCTCCTGGGTTCATGACTGAGTTCGTTGCTCTTCTGCTGGTGCAAGCTTTAGCTTGTGTCGTTAAGGTACAACCCTTTGTTGTGCCGCCCTAACTTTTAGATAACAGGGGTACATCCCACCTTCGGGGTAGCTCACTCTTAACGTTGGCAAATCCATGCCTGGAAGGTCTTGTCGAAATGCATGTTTCAAAAGGTAGAGGTTGAGGCTTGTCTCCAGCCTCCTCCTCCACGTCAAGCTAGGTATAACACTCATGGCTAAGCAAGGCACATCTATATCCTTGTCCAACTATGGGCGTGGGATCTTGTTTGATAAGTTCACCTTACCCAGTTCCTGAGGGTTCACTAAGGGGTTTTAGAGTTGGCATTTAAGAGCCACATTTGTAACACTTGATGCAACTCTTGAATCTAAAGGGCTATGCCATGATAGCCCACATCGTGGAAGGCAATGTCACGTGGAGATGTGACATTGGACTATACATCACACAACACAACATCCGAGGCATGCCCTTTGGGATTGTGTCATGGGTTTGTCGCCAAGGGTTGGATACTCTAGCAAACAGGCATGTTTGTGTTCACACTAGGGTGCTAAGCCTTAGGCATCCACTCAAGGGAGGTTAGGTCCTATAACTAGGTGTGCTTTGGCACACTTGGTTAGGGAAGTGTTCTCCTTAAAAACCAAGGGTTGAACAACCTAAGCTTGTTAGCATGAGCCCTTTCGTGAGGCACTCGCAAGGTCATGTATTTAGGGTTATTCAAACTTAGCCTTATGGAGTTTACTTAGCAGAACACTCGTGTCTGCCTATGGCGTACACTCATGTCCTCACTAAGTACTAGCCTTAGGTCTAGGGTATGACTTAGCCACTCAAACCCTTAGGGGTTAGTTGTGGTTCAAGGTACCCCTTGTCACCCTAAAGAGGTTGTACTTCCGAATAAGTGTGATTTTTCAAGGGGTAAGTGAAGATGCCTTAGCTCTGTCATGGGGTACGTGTGAGGCATATCTCTTTGATGAGGTTAGGGCATGAGCATGTTTAAGTCTACTGGGATGGGATCTTAAGGTCTACTCAAGATATCCTCTAAGGTTTGGGGGATGGTTATTTTAGAGGACTTAGGGTAGGACTCTAAGTCTTCTGTTTAACTAGGCATCTAAGTTAGACTCTTGGGGTCATCTTGAAAGACTTAGAGTTGCTCACATATGGAATTGGTGTTAGAAGGCCACTTGGCGGTCATGAGTTGCCACGTGAACTCTAACAATAGGATTAACTATAAAAATACTTATAAAGAGTTATTGGTAGTTACAATTGCAAGTTATTTCTCAAATCTAATATAAATTTGATGTTCTAAGTTATGAATTCAGAATTACGTATACGTATCAAATCTTATATAATAAGTTTATTCAGTATATGTATCAAATTTTATATAATAAGTTTATTCAGTATGTGTGTCCGTATTTTATTAACGGCCATCAAAAATCTTATTGGATGGGTATCTTAAATTGCTCTATCGATGGTCATCCTAAATCTTAAATTATTTGATCAATGATTATCTTAATTAACCATTTTAAATTGTCCCATCAACAACCATCTTACATCTTATTCAATGATTATCTAAAATCTTAAATTCTTTGATAAATAATTATCTTAATTCTATCTAACTACCATCCTACATTGTTCCATCAAAGATTATCTTACATCCTATTTAATGGTCATCCTATATCTTATTTAATAGTCATCTACATCCTATTCAACAATCATGGTCATCCTAAATCCTAAACATATGTTGTTAATTAATGACTATTGAAATCTTAAACTTCCCAAGTTTTAATAATAATTGAAAGAAAAAGAGAATGGAGATAGAATTAAGTTATTATATACATAATAATTTAAAAAAGTTAAGAGAAAAGTTATCACATATGCATAATAACTTAATAAGATAAAGAGATTTCATGTGTTATCACATACACACAATAACTTGAATGAAAAAGAAGTATTAAGTTATCGTACACATACAGTAATTTAGAAAAAGAAATTTTATGTATTATCACATACACACTAACTTAAGTTGTAAAATTCTTTAAATAAATATTATAAAGAAAGAAATACAGTTAAGTTATTACATATTTAAGAAAGAAAGAGTTATTATATACACAAAACAACTTAAAAGAGTTAAAAGTTACACAATAATTTTTAAAAGAAAGTTAAGTTATTACATAAAATAACTTAAATTACTAAATTAAAGATAACAACTAATTTAAGAATTCAACTTAAAAATAAACTCATCAAGTTAAAAATAATAATTGAGTTAAGAGTTCAACTTAGAAATAATTTTATTAAGTTAAGAATAATAACTAAATTAAAAATTTATTAAATAATTAAATAATTAAGTTCACCCATGGTAGGCATGTGTTAATATATATAATAAGTTTATTTTGTGAATTTGTTCTTGTGTCATCAACACCACATTAATGGATATCTTAAATCATATGTAATGATCATCATAGATCTTAAACCCACGTGATAATATTGGGTTAAAGATAATAATTAAATTAATGATAATATTAGGTTTAAAATAATTATTAATTAGGTTAAGGATACACTTAAAATAAAATCATTAGGTTAAAATAAAAATTACGTTAAAAAATAATTATTTTAAATCTAAATTAAGGATAGCAACTAAGTTAAATACTTATTAAGCCCACCAAACCGTGAGCATGTGTACTAGTATACATATATACCGCACCAAACGGTGAGCATGTGTACCCGCACCATCCATTTTATAATTATAGTGTATATTCAAAAAGAAATTACATAAAGCCCATTGTGCCGTATCTATT
The DNA here is from genome assembly GCA_003024785.1 of Selaginella tamariscina. NCBI lineage: Eukaryota > Viridiplantae > Streptophyta > Lycopodiopsida > Selaginellales > Selaginellaceae > Selaginella > Selaginella tamariscina. Next base: position 48,505 of record PUQB01000775.1, on the reverse strand, counting down.
ACAGAGATGTTTATGATGTAATATATGCTCATAGGCCTTTAAGTAAGCCATAACCCTATTGAGAACTGTTACATGACATACCTCGCCACATATACATTTAGGGCTTTCCGTTTGTGTCCGTTAGCACGGTGCGCTTGGATCCTGATTGTCTCATGGTATCGGAGCTCGGATAGCGCCATGGAAGGAAAGCCATCCATCCGCGAGTTTGATGGAGAAGGATTTGAGGGATTCAAGATCCATCTTGAATCCTTTCTCTTATTTCATGGGTTGTTGGGGATTGTAGATGGAACAGAGCCGTCGCCAGCTCCAGGTTCTACTGCTGCTGAGGTACGTGACTGGAATCTCCGGGATTCCAAGGCTAGAGGAAGTATTGCAATGTGCCTGTCCTCGAATGTATTATTTGCTGCTCCATCCATTCCCAAATCCACTGCAGCAGCACTTTGGAAATGGTTGAGCGACACCTATGGCATCAAGAGTGAAATGGATGTCTTCAACATCCATTCACAGCTAGATTCCTTGAGGCTAGAGGAAAATGGTAGTATCCAGACTCACATTGCCAAGCTCCAGGGATTTTTCACACAGCTTGCGGCTGCTGGGGCGAAGCATTGTCTCACGGATGAGCAGCAGAGGCTGCGACTCTACAAGTCCTTGCCGGCTAGTTGGAAGAATGCAGTTGAGAGCTTGCTTCTCCAACCAGGGATGACTTGGGCAGATGCCGTGAGGAGTCTTCGCAATATTGAAGCCATGCGAAGTGAGAGGGCGGAAATGCCACATGCTATGTATGCTTCACAGGCTCTTGGTGATGCCAAAGTGGCAAAAACGTATGCAGCAGCAAATGCCCAGAAAGGGCAAAATTCTGGGGCAGTAGCAAATGCCCAAAGGGCAAAATTTCAGGGTAGCAGCAAATGCCCAGAAAGGGCAAAATTCTAGGGCATTTGGGCGTGCCAAGGCCAGACTTGCTAAGAATCAGTGTGCTCGTTGCTTGGAGATGGGCCATTGGGCTCAAGATTGCACTGCTCCAAAGCCTGTCAAACGACCAATTGCTATGACGGCGAAAGCTAATCTACTCGAGAGCAATGGGACTGCTACAACAAATGAGGTTGACGAGGAACTCTACAACGCAGAGGCAGTTGTAGCACCGAGTAGGTGGCTTCTAGACTCTGGTTGTACTAATCTTATGGGCAATAAGAAAAGTCTTTTTGAGTGTTACCAACCGAACATTGAAAAGCATGCTGTTCATTTAGGTGATAATACCACCATCCCTGTGGAAGGCATCGGGCAATTTCGGCTCTCACTTGATCATGGGCGGACCATGACATTTGATGGTGCCATGCACGTCTCCACCTTGCGACGTAATTTAATGTCCATCGCCAAGATATGCGATCAAAGTGCAGTGGTAGTCTTTGATGCAAAGGGAGTCTCCTTGGTTGACTCTAGCGACTTTCACATGCTTGGTACACAGTTGCTTCGTGGGAAACGCATTGGGGACTTGTACGAGATTACTGCTGCCGACTCAGTTCAGGCCTTTCAAACTGTGGAGGCAGATTCTCGTGCAGAGCTCTGGCACAAGAGACTCGGTCATGTGAATTACCAATCTCTTCAACGAATGAAATCACAAGGCATAGTTACTGGATTGGATTTCCGACGTATCCCATCTACGTTTTGTGAAGCTTGTGTTTTAGGCAAGCATCACCGCCGAAATTTCTCGCCGAGTAAGCATCGAGCGATTGGACTTTTGGACTTGGTCCATTCTGATCTTTGTGGTCCCATGGACGTGCCAAGCCATGATGGTGCGAAGTATTTCATCACATTCATTGATGACTATAGCCGTCGGACATGCATTCACTTCTTGATGCGCAAGAGCGATGCAGTTGTTGCGTTTCAAACATATAAGGCCTATGTTGAAAATCTCCTTGGCCGAAAGATAAAAGCTCTTCGAGTTGACGGTGGTGGTGAATACCTCAACAATGAGCTTCGGGGCATCTGTCGTGATGTAGGCATACGACTGCAAGCCACGGCTCGCTACACCCCCCAGCAAAATGGTGTTGCAGAAAGGAAGAATCGCACTCTTGTCAATGCTGCTCGTGCTTTGTTAGCTGATGGACATCTTGACAAGACGTTTTGGCAAGAGGCCATAGCCACAGCAATGCATGTCCAAAATCGCCTTGCTACGGCTGCTTTGGATGGAAAAACCCCTGAGGCATTTTGGACAGGGTCTACTCCTGATGTGTCTCACTTTCGAGTCTTCGGTTGTGCGGCATACGCACATACCCCTGATCAACTTCGGAAAAAACTGGATCCCAAAAGTAAAAAATTCATCTTCATAGGATATGCACAAGATGACACCATCGGGAGAAAAGCTTACAAGTTGTGGGATCTTGCATCTCATAAGGCTCTTGTTAGCACGGATGTCATGTTCAACGAAGATGACTTTCCCATGCGCACAGAGGCTCTTCAAGATCCTTCTTTCATTGATGAGACTCAACTTGTTCCTTTGATACCACTTATGGGAGATGGTCCACTCTTGCCTCCGCCTTTAGATCCTATTCATGAGTTACCACTAGAGATTCCACTGGGGAATCCTCCACTTCTAGACATGCCTGAACCAGTTGATGCTCAAATTGAGGATAGGCCTTCGACACCTCCACCACCTCGTCGACGTCGTGGCATGCCTGATCCGATGCCAATTCTTGATCAACCCCGGGAACGTCGACCTTCATTGAAAGTCCGAGAAAATATTGAAGTAGATGCTGCGGAGCTCGATGATTTTTGTGGTCTTGTTGATGCTGGCATCCCCATGACCTATGATGAGGCCGTCTCAGGGCCTGAGGCTCCATATTGGATGGAAGCCATTGCGGAAGAAGTTGCTTCCATTCGGGTTAACGGCACCTATGTTCAAGTGGATTCAGCACCACCGGGACGACGTGTTTTGGATCCAAAATGGATCTTTTCCAAAAAGTATGGAAAAGATGGTCAAGTGGTACGTTATAAGGCACGGTTAGTTGTTCGCGGATTTCGCCAAGTCCATGGCCTTGACTATGATGAAACATTCTCACCAGTTGTAAAAATGGCCAGCCTCCGTACCCTTTTTGCACTTGCGGCTGCTCGCAAATGGCAAGTCCACCATATGGATGTCAAGACAGCCTTCTTGAATGGGGATTTGCAAGAGGATATCTACATGCATATACCTCTTGGGTTTGAGGATGATGTTGCCTCTAGTGGCACTATATGGCAATTGCGGAAAGCTTTGTATGGCTTAAAACAAAGCTCCCGTGTTTGGTACCAAAAATTTGATGCTACCTTACGTGCTCAAGGCTTTTCTCGCTGCCATGCTGATCCCAATGTGTATGTGAAAGGCCATGCCAAGAGCATGCTCATCGTGGCCCTCTATGTTGATGATTTGCTCATCATGGGTGATGACACTGATGCCATTGCTGCTCTAAAAGTTTCTCTTAGCCAGCAATTCCAGATGAAGGACCTTGGCCAAGTTTCTTACTTTCTTGGCTTTGAGGTCACACATGATCCCAAGTCTGGTAGCTACATGCTTAGCCAACAACGTAAGGTCGAAGTCTTGCTGGATCGGTTTGGTATGCGTGATTGCCACCCTGTCAAGACCCCAATGGTTGTCGGTGCCATTGACCTCACAATTGAGCAACCCGGTGAGCCTCTACCTGCTGGGACTCCTTATCGGCATCTCATCGGTTGTCTCACATATTTGTCCCTAATGACTCGCCCCGACATCGCATATGCGACTATTGCCTTAAGTCAGTATAACACGTCACCAACCACCATGCATTGGCAAGCTGCCAAGCGTATCGTCAGATACCTTCGGGGCACTATGGATTGTGGCATTGCTTATTCGGGAGGTGATGCATCGTTGACATGCTACACAGATGCTAGCTTTGCCAACAACAAAGGTCATCGCTCAACTTCTGGCATTTGCCTTTCCTTCTCAGGAGGTGCCATTGCGTGGGCTTCTAAGCGACAATCTGTGGTGGCACTTTCTAGTGCAGAAGCTGAGTACATTGCACTCACTACTGGTAGCAGGGAAGTGGTTTGGGCTCGGGGGCTACTTGCTGAGCTGGGATGTCCACAAGCTGGCCCCACTCCTTCTTGGTGCGACAACTTGAGCAGCATTGCCATGTCCAAGAACCCCGTCCACCATGCTCGCTCGAAGCACATTGAAGTCCAATTCCACTACGTGCGTGAGCTAGTTGATGGTGGCACACTGGCCGTCCAACATCTTGGGACAAAGGACATGCCAGCTGACCTTCTCACCAAGCCATTGGGGCCACACCAGTTTCAACTCTTGCGCCACAGATTTGGGTTGGTAAGTGGCTTCGGTTTGGGGGGAGTGTTACATGACATACCTCGCCACATATACATTTAGGGCTTTCCGTTTGTGTCCGTTAGCACGGTGCGCTTGGATCCTGATTGTCTCAAGAACCTATATATGCTCTGGTGTGTAATTCATGATTGAAAGGTTTTGTCAAAATGCATGTTCTAAGATTAGAGATTGAGGCATGTTTCTAGCTTCTTCCTCTAGGGTGAGTACTAGGATGGCAGTGTGAGGCTTCAAAAGGCTGAGAAATACATGGAAGGCCATCTTCAAGAAGGTTTACAATTAAAACTCAAAAAGTGTGTGTTTGGTTTAACAAACATTAATTATTTAGAGTATCACATTATCAGAGATATGCCACTCCAAGTGGCATGTGTAACATATATGATTCTATGTAACTCATTTATTTAACCTTAAAATACCTCATTTACATATTCATTATTTTACAATTTCATATTTATTAATAAAATATTAAATAATGCTTACTAAATATACTAAGCACTTTATATTTAATTTATAACTAATATAAAAATCTCTTAACATAATTTATAATTAGAAGAGGTCTCTAATTTATAGTTGATGAAAAAAATATTTTTATGCACGCACATGACGTTGTAAATCGTATAAATACTATATAATAGATGAAGAGTAAATTATGAAAATTTTACATGTATATAAATTATTATATAATATAGAAGCTGGATTAGATATATACGGACTACATATTATTTATACCTCTGTACATTAATTTGGAACATGATTTTTTGAGTAGTGCTCTCAGCTTAATTAATTAATTTATATAAAAAAGACTTTGATTTAATTTAATTTTTTAAACACTTTAATTTAAAACTTTCTTTAAAAATATTAAAAATTTAATTTAATAATTATATTTTAAAAATATTTTCAATACAAAAAACAAGAATTGCTTGTTAAATCTACACGCATATATTGTGCTTTAATATACTTACTTTAAAGCACAATAACCCCAGTAACTTACGTCCATGCTGGATATATATATTGAGGTAAAAAAAGTAGATTATACTAGTATATATGCTAAGCACTTTACGACTTCCAGGTCGTTGGGGCTTTATGACACGTGGACAGGTCAGATCAGATAATATATGCACCATGATAAAATGTGGTCGGTGGAAACAAATCACTACTAATCGCTATGGAAGAAAACTGATTGTCATATGTATAATTGAATATATTCATGATTGCACATCTGGATGTGAATGGATTTATGTGTGGGTAAAGCTGTATCTCTCTCTTGTATGTTCCGACAATCACACTTATTGAGATCGCAATCAACTGTCGCGGTGACGGCAAAGTTGCCACGCCACGCGGCAGGTACGGCAAATGTAGTTGTAAACTATATACAATCGATAAAGATGACGTCATGAAAATTACGTGTATAGAAACTATATAATTTTATTACTATATGTACTTTACAGGTGAATGCGGTTGATGAAATCTGTATTATAGGATAAGAAAAAGAAAGTCAATATATATCTCACCTGGACTTAACATATATATATATATATATATATAATATATAAAGATATTATGTGACACATGCTTGAACAAAAGTTATTCAATAAAGACATATATAAATATGATTTTAAGCCATTATATACTAGTATATGTTATAATTTAATTTGAAAAAAACTTCATTGTTTGAACTTTCAAGCACTTGATGACTTCCGGGGTCTTAGGGCTCGATCGGCACGTGGACACTGGCCATATACCACACCCACACACATGCACCAGGAAAAGGTGACATATAAATGGGTCGGTGGACACAAAAATATATTCTCAAGTGTATATGTATATCACATCTAGAATGCTACTTTTCTCTCTTGTTAATACATACGCACCTTCGGCAATCAGGTTTCTTCAATAAGAGATCTACTGTTGTTAGATATGTATAAGTAAAGTTGTTATCGAATATAGCAAAATTATAGAACAGTTTTAAACCAATTAAGGTTTAAAACTATTACATTTGATATAGTAAGCCAACTTTATACATACCTGTTTCCGTTTTATATGGGTACTTAAACACGTTAAGTTCATTTCATTTACGTAAATAGTTGTATACATATAAGCTTATTAGGGCGATTTCAAATTCTTATCTTATTTAATGTCTTGGTGTTGCTTATTGGAAGATCTTACAATTTTTGATAAATCGGCAAACATTAAATAGATTTAATTAAAAACAAAATCAAATTCAAACATAATTATAGAACATGCACTCCAATAAAGATACTTAAGTATGTCTTTTATAAAAACTTTTGACCTTTTTTTATCTTTTTTACATTATTAATAATAATAATAATAATAATAATGTCTCTTGTAGTCACGTATGGATACATCTGAACATATATAACATAATCTTATGAATTAATTAACTTAATTGTAAGTTTTAAATTTTAATTAAACATAAGCGGTATAGTGTGAATACATTTTCCTGTTTTAAAAAAGAAAGACATTTAAATATTAGTACTCATTATTTCTATTATAATTTATTATTATATTCTATTATTATGCTTGTCGAGGCACTATGTGTATACACAACAGTATATTGAAGGCATATGTATAACAACGAACTTGCGCATGTGCTTCCTTAAGTGCCCTCCGTTTGCTAAACTAACCACCGTCTCAATTAACGACGCACAAAAGGAAAGGCACCTTCCTCCTTGGTCATGCTCGAATCCATATCAAGCTACAAAACTTACTTGCAAAGAATATATGTAAAGATGTTAAAATTGCGAGTCATTATGAAAGGTAAATTTCAAAAGATTTCTGTCGCTGAAGACTTGCATAAATAATTAAGTATAGTAATATTTGTTTAATCACAGTTTTACCCTTTTAACCAATTAAAATGCTACAAGCATTTTAACAATTTTAATCGGAGTAAATTTGTTAAAATTTTAATGCCTTTTAGGATTAAAAAAACAATTAGAAGTTACACACAGTTGATGCTCATATTCCATCACATTAATGGTAAACTTCGCCTTTGGGTATAAATACTGCTTGCCTCAGTTTAAGAAAAAGCATAGTAAGAAAATAGTTCTGAATTTCTACTAGTAATCTCTTTTCTAAATCTTAGTGAAAATGAAGATCGAGACAACCCCAATGGATCACCTGTGGATTGGCATCATGACTGCTGCAGTCTTGTACATGGTAATGCGAACGATCCAGACACTGGAGAGGATCAGCAAGAAGGTCGACAGCATGGTGGAGCACATTAGTGCAGAAGTGGATTTGGCTATCTCCAGGATGAGCAAGGAAGCGAATGAGATCATCCAGAACCTCGAAAAGAATGCATTCTCCTATGGGAATCACTTCTTTGATCATGTACAGGCGATGGAGCTACAATTCTACCTTAGGAAGAATGGGATAGCTTTCGGGTTCGGTCCAAAGATGGTAAAGAAGAAATCCCTTTCACTGAATGCTCAACCAGGTTAGTAAGCTTGTAACTTCTTCAGATTCTCATGCACGACGTTGTACTTGCAGCTCAGTCAAACTTGCAAATGAACAATCCCAACGCCACCACTGATACCACACATCCAGTAGAGCCTACGAAGCATCACATCTACAGGATTCTCAGGAAATACAAGTGGCCGTTTGCTCGCCACAGACACAGAATGAACATCACCAGGCAACAACATTGTCAAGAAACACAACTTCCGACTCCAGTTGTTTCTTAGTTCAGGCAGTGGAGCAAGTGTACATAAGTAGCCCGCTTTTGACCATGTTGTAAACATTATGAGTTTTAACAAACAACGAGGTTTAAAGTGTTTGAAGAATATTTACATATATCTACTATAAAGGAACATCACTCCTACCTAGCCTAAACTAAATAACATTGTTAGGTTAAGAAAATTCTAGAAGCTCTAAATATATGATTTTGGAATACAATCATACGTCATTAGTTTATAAATTATAAATGAATGGGATTGTTTGCTGTTCAACACGATATTTCAATACTCATGCAGAAAATTTCCCATGGGACCCAGATCCCGTGTACGATCTTTCATATGATTAGGGGATTGAACAATGCTAAACACAACTGTTCCTAGTCATCTCCAAGAACAAGCGGACATAAACTAATATACCTGTGAAACTGAACTGATTTAAATGAATATATATATATAGTATATACTGTTGTTTTGACTTGCGGGAGATTGTGTGAGAAACTCCTGCAGTCACACAATCCAGGTAAAATAACAAGCGATTATTGTAATTACTGCTGGAGAGAGAGATATACACTAATACATGTAGATGAAGTGACTGTATGCATCAAATGCAAAAACCTTCTTAGAGAAGAAGTAACACGTCTCTCTCTCTCCACACACGCACGCATACTATTGAACACAGAATCTTCGAGGGTGAGTATATGCTCCTACACTTTTCGCCTTTTACTTTATGTTTTATATTTATATTTATAAATACTTGATCCAGTATTATAATATTTAATAATATAAACTAAAAGGTACTGTTTATCATCGGATGACCTCTTAAAGGTAAAATTAAAATTAAGAATACATAGCTAAATTTTTAACTTACGTTTTTTCTGGGATCATAAGTGCTATCGGACCGCTTATTTACTGTTTACTTTTGTACAGATTTGACGATCAAGAATATTGAAATGGGCATCGTGAGGTTAGGTGTGTGTGTTCACATATATAATTGATGGCTTTTATGTTTTCTTATACAGAGCGCTCCATCACACAAGACTCCTGGTTCACCTGCTTCCTCCGCTAGCTCAGCAAATCAAGACTGTAGAAGGGACCTCTTTCAAGAGTCTTGCAAGCTGGACTTCAGCTAGTATAATATTCATGCCATGTTTCCAGCAACCTCCTTGGCTTGTTCATACAGTGACCTGCGCCAAGTCCTCTCAGGCATGTGAATCCGACAAGGATGTAAAAACTATACATGTTCCTCACTCGCAAAACTTGAAGAGCTGCATCATCTCTTCCAGATGCAGTACAAGAGATGACGCTTCTAGTGTGGCCTGCTTCTTTGAAGATATTATCGAGAGTGTAGCCTTCAAAAAGCTGTTGCACTTGTTCGACCTTATGCACTCTTCATATTGCTTGGGCTGCCTGTCCAAGGAAAAAAGATGCACTAAGGCTGACACTCAAAGCTTGTATCAACCTGTTGCCACGATAATCTTCACCAGCTCTTTTCTTTCACGGTTGAACTCACCATACGAGCTGGTGCATTTCTTGCAATGTTCAAGTACTCAACTCTGGTCGGCAAATCATGACAATGCAACTGCTCCATTTATAGACTTTCATCACAACAAGCATAAATCTTCTGGGCAAAAGTTTAAAGACCTTGGTCATGCAGAAGTCGTCCCCAAGGCCCTAGTTTTTCCGGAGATATTCACTGCTATATACGAGACAAGCTCGTATGTGGTTCACTGCAGGGCTGGGATTGGAAGAACTGGGACTTTTTGTGACCGTCGATCACATCCTGAGGAGGATCTTGAACGGAGATGCTTCAGCTGCACAGATTTCAGATGTTTTGTCACAGTTACGCACACAGAGACGCTCACTGGTGGAGACAGCGGTATGCGTGCGTGCGTGTGTGTGTGTGTGCGCAAAAAAGAACTGACATGATTTGTATGCAGGAGCAATATTGGTTTTTGCTACAGAGCTGTGAGTGATCAACTAGAGGCTCTTCTGTCAGCAACAGTGCTTTTTGATGGACCTTGAAGAATATGATGGACCAAATGCAGCCTGTGAGACTCGTACCCTTGCTTGAGGAAGATGAGAATGTCAAGGCTCTTGCATTCCGGAAGGCACAAATGGTAAGATGTGTTCGCGTGGATGTGCGTGTGCGTTTTCAGCATATGTAGATTGATGGTACATGAGCTACACATACATATGCATATTCATTATCTCTCTTTCTCACACACACATGCACGCAAACAAAGTATACATATTATGTTGCATAAAATAGGTTAAATATGTACAGTTATTGTTACCGTATATACTACTACACACAGTTGACTAGACCATTGACTATTGTATAGATATGCCATGAGAACGTAGGCCGTTGGCCAGTACTATCCACGTTCTTCCACTTGTTGCAGGCAGCAAGCACAGTCTTCCAAGTAGTATCATTCGCCTCGAAAGGCATGTTCTTGATAACTTCCACAGCATCTTGTAGCTTATTACCTCGCCACCATACAATGGAAGTGCTCAATCACAGGCCTTAGATTATACTTCGAAAGCATAGCTTTGAAAAACCCATGCCTTTTTCAAGTAGTCCGGCATGACTACAACAAGTAAGTAACTCCTACCCCTAACTAAATTACATAAACAACTATAAAAATAACTACATAAATATATATCTCTAATTCACATAAAATGGAAGATATAGAGGCCATTATAGGATTAACTATCAAAATATTTATAAAGAGTTAATGGTAGTTACAACTACAGGTTATTTATCAAAATCTGATGTTCTAGGTAACTTTTGAATTACGTAGATATCAAATCTTATATATTAAGTTTATTCAGTATATGTATTAAATTTTATATAATAAATTTATTTAGTGTGTGTCCGTATATTATCAACGGCCTTATCAACGGTCATTTTAAATATATTAGATGGCTATCCTCAATTGCCCTATTCGAATGGTTATCTTAAATCTTAAATTGTTAATTAATAGTTATTTTAATTTTATTAACAATGATTCTAAATTGACTCTAACGACCATATTACATCCTATTAATAGCCATTTTAAATCTTATATATAACGACTGCTTAAATCTTAAACCTCCCCAAGTTTTAATAATAATTAAGAAAAAAAAAGAATGGAAAGAGAGTTAAATTATCACATACACATAATAACTTAATAAGATAAAGAAATTTTATGTATTATCATATATACACAATAACTTGAGATAAAAAAGAAATGTTAAGTTATTACACATAAATAGTAATTTAGAGAAAAAAACATATACATTAACTTAAGTTGTAGTAAAATTTTTAAATGTATTAGAATATTATAAAGAAATAAAGAAAGATAAGTTATTACATACTTAAGAAACAAAGAGTTATTATATATACATAATAATTGAAAGAATTAAAAAAAGTCATACGATAATTTTTAAGATGTTAAGTTATTACATAAAGTAATTTAAGTTATTAAATTAAAGATAATAATGGCTTAAGAATTCAACTTAAAAACAAACTCATCAGGTTTAAAAATAATAATTAGATTAAGAGTTTAATTTAGAAATAAATATATTAAGTTAAAAATAATACCTAAATTAAAAATTTATTAAATAGTTAAATAATTAAGTCCACCAATGATGGGCAAGCGTTATATATGGAATAAGTTTATTTTGTGGGTCTATTTGTGTGTGTCATCAACACCCCATCAATGCATATCTTAAAGCATATTTAATTATCATCCTAAATCTTGAATGCACGTGACATTATTAAGTTAAAAATAATAATAAAGTTAATAATAATAATTAATTAAATTATTTAAAGATAAATTCATCATGTTAAGAATAAAAATTGAATTAAAAGATTTAATTTAAAAATAAATTCACCAAATTAAAAATAATAATTAAATTAAATACTTATTAAGCAAACCAAATGGTAAACATGTGTCTAGTATACATATATGTTGTTTTTTAATTCTTTATACCGGCACCGTACACTTTATATTTATAATGTACATTAAAAAAGAAATTACATGTAGCCCATTTTTGGGATTCCCATATCTATTACATAGATGTTTATGATGTAACCTATATTCATAGGTGACTTTCCTTGAAGTAAGCCATAACATGCTCTGGTGTGTGCATAAGAGATATGCCACACCAAGTGGCATGTGTAACATATATGATTCTATGTAAATCATTTATTTAACCTTAAAATACCTCATACTACATATTCATTATTTTTACAATTTCATATTTATTAATAAAATATTAAATAATGCTTACTAAATATACTAAGAGTAAGGGTACTCACTTTATATTTAATTTATAACTAATATAAAAATTTCTTAACATAATTATAATTAATTTATAGTTGATGGAAAAAAAATAACACGAGGTCCTTAAAAATTTTATGCACGCACATGACGTTGTCAATAGTATAAATGCTATATAATAGATGAAGAGTAAATTCTGAAAATTTTACATGTATATAAATTATTATATAATATAGAAGCTGGATTAGACACTCAAAGAAATGTTAGATATATACGGACTACATATATATTAGATTATATATACCTCTGAACATTACTTTGGAACATGATTTTGTGCGAGTAGTGCTCTCAACTTAATTAATAATTTATATATAAAAGGCTTTTGATTTAATTTATTTTTTATAAACATCTTTAATTTAAAGCTTTTTTAAAATATTAATTTTTTTAAATTAATAATTATATTTTTTTTAAAATTTTCAATAAAAACAAAAATTGCTTGTTACATCTACACGCGCGCACAAATATATATTGTGCTTTAATATACTTACTTTAAAGCATAATAACTGCAGTAACTTACGTCCATGCTGAACTTAAGTTTAATATATTGAGGATTATTGTTTTCTAGTAAAAAGTAGATTATACTAATATATATGCTATGGATATGCCTTTTTAGGGTGTTTCCCCACTTACTTACCCTTGGCACAACATAAATTATGCAAAATGCTTTATCAATTACCTCTTGCGTAGCATAACATAAGTAAATTTTCCTACAAGGTTTCAACTGCTTAAGGAATTTTTCTTTCCACTTAAATTTTTTAAATTTAGATATTTTAAAAATATTAAAATATTCTTTTAAAAATATCTTTAATTTAATGGTCAGTTTTTCCAAGTACCTTGAGCTCATATAACTCTCTTTTTTACTTGCGTGGCAACACAGTAGACCTCATCAATAATTATAATTGTTAAATTTATTTATTAAGCATACTTATAAATAATTTAATTTTTATAATAGCTCATCTAACAAGTGTTTAAATGATTAAAAATGTGACTATTATACCCTACACAAATTTTATGTAAAATAAAAGGGTTTTTTTTCTTTTCTTTTTCTTCACAGCCCCACCAATGCAATGCCTTGTTTTAGGGCTTTGCATTCTTTATTTTACAATAATTTATATATTTTACTTCCAATTAAAAAATGTTAAAAAATGAAGACTATTATATATGTTAAAGTTTTAACCTGGAAGGTTAACACATGACCTTTCGGCGTCAATTCTTTGTGTGAGCAATGTTAAGTCTTTTAAGATAATCCGTAAAGCCTAACTTAGATGTTTAAATAGCCACAAGACTTAAGTCCCTTAGAATTACTATTTCCGAACCTTAAAGGATAACCCGGGTAAACTTTAGGATCCTGCCCCAAAAGACCTAGACAGACTCATGCCCAACCTTACTAAAGTGATTTGCCTTGCACATACCCCCGTGACAAAGCCAAGACAATATAACTTACCCCTTGAAGAATCACCCTCATCAGGGAGTACAAGGCTTGTACATGACTAACCCCTAAGGGTTTGAGTGGTCAAGTCATATTTAATCTTAGGGATAATACTTAATGAGGACATGAGTGTGCACCGTAGGCGAATATGAGTGTTATATTAAATAAACTTTCTAAGTCTAAGTTTATATAACCCTAAGTACACAACCCCATAAGTGCCTCATGAAAGGCTCTTACTAATGAGCTTGTTGAACCCTGAATCTTAAGGAGAACACCCCTAGCCAAGTGTGCCATTAGCACACCTAGTTACAAGACCTAACCTCCCTTGAGCCAATGCCTAAGGTTTAACACCCTACTGTAAACACATGTATGCCTGCTTACTAGAGTATTCAACCCCTCGGCATTAACCTAATGAGACAACTCTAAAAGGTATGTCTTAAGCGTTGTACTGTGTGCCATCTAGCTTAGTATCACATGAAGATGTGACACTGTTTCTCAAATATGGGCTATCATGCCATAACCCCTTTAAATTCAAGAGCTGCACTAGGTGCCACGAATGTGGCTCTCAATGCTAACTTTAGAACTGTCAGAGTTTTAACCCAAAGGGCCAACACGTGGCAACATGTGGCTGCCAGGTGGCCATTCGGCGTCATCACCCTGTGTGAGCAACGCTAAGTTTCCCAGAACAACCCCAACGACCCCTAGGGTTAGACTCTAATGCCCAAGTGGACAGGAGACTTAGGGTTTAGCCTAAGTCTCCCTAGAATGTCTGCCCCCAGAACCCTTGAGGGATAACCCTAGTTGACTTAGGGTTTAGCCTAAGTCTCCCTAGAGTGTCTACCCCAAAACCCTTGAGGGATAACCCTAGTTGACTTAGGGTCTTGCCCTAGAAGACCTAGACAGGCTCATGCCCTAACCCCCATCAAGGAGACGTGTGTTCCACACATACCCCTGAAGAGCTAAGGCATCGTCACTTACCCCTTGAGGAATCACCCTCATCCGGGAGTACAACCCCTTTAGGGCGACAAGGGGTACCCTGAACCACGACTAACCCCTAAGGGTTTGAGTGGCCAAGTTATACCCTAGACCTAGGGCTAGTACTTAGTGAGGACACGAGTGTGCGCCGTAGGCGGACACGAGTGTTCTGCTAAGCAAACTCCCTAAGGCTAGGTTTGGGATAACCCTAAGCACATGACCTTGCGAGTGCCTTACGAAAGGGCTTCTGCTAATGAGCTTAGGTTGTTCAACCCCTGGATTCCAAGGAGAACACTCCCCTAGCCAAGTGTGCCAAAGCACACCTAGTTACGAGACCTAACCTCCCTTGAGCGGATGCCCAAGGCTTAGCACCCTAGTGCAAGCACAAGCATGTGTTTGCTAAGTATCCAACCCCTTGCGACAAGCCCATGACATAACCCCAAAGGGCGTGCCTCAGGCGTTGTACCATGTGACGTTTAGCCCAGTGTCACATCTCCATGTGACACTGCCTTCCGATGTGGGCTATCATGCCATAGCCCTTAGATTCAAGAGTTGCACCAAGTACCACAAACGTGGTCCTAAATGCCAACTCTAGAACCCCTCAATGAACCCTCAGAACCAGGTAACGTGAACCTGTCAAACAAGATCCCACGCCCACAGTTGGACAAGGACACGGATGTGCCTTGCTTGCTGTGAGTGCTACACCTAGCTTGACGTGGAGGAGGAGGCTGGAGACAAGCCTCAACCTCTGCCTCTTGGAACGTGCATCCCGACAAGACCTCCCAGGCATGGATTCGCCAACGTTAAGGGTAAGCTACCCCGAAGGTGGGACGTACCCCTGGCATCTGGAAGTTAGGGCGGCACAACAGAGGGTTGTACCTTAACGACACAAGCTGAAGCTTGCACCGGCAGAAGAGCAACGAACTCATTCATGAACCCAGGAGCTCTCCTACGTATACTCTACCTTATTTATGTGACGGAGCCCCCCCCCCCCTCTTTTCCTATATTTGTGTTAGTGGGCTGGCACTGAATTTAGCCCCTTAGATAAATTACAATATGAGCCTATAACTCACCCTTACTCCTACCCCTAAACCCTACCCAAGGGGTGGGGGTTTTAGGGCGTGGGTTAGGGCAACCCTAGGGTTAGGTCAACCCTAGGGGTGTTCCTAACCCTACTTAACACGCCGAACTCATCTGCAAAGACCAATCAGCCTATTCGGGACGTCAAAATTGGGGGTGGGTTTCTAGAAGGTAAGTTCTAGCTTCGCTTAGAGTTTCCTGCAAATACCTAATGACACCCGGCCGGACCATCACCAGATACCCAAGTGCACTAAGCGGGCCTGTTTCTACTACATCTAGGGTCCATCAACATAGTACAGTAGGTAACAACAGTCAACGTCCAAAGTAAAGGGTCGAGTCATAGTAAAAACTATGACACACTCCCCGCCTTTGAAAATGTCAACGTCCTCGTTGACGTCCAACTCCAAGACTAGATAATGTTAGAAAAAACTAACCAAAACTAACATATCACTCTATGCGGAGTTAGCCAAAAGTTCACATAATTTCATTACCCCCCTTGCATTACGCGAAGCCAAGTACTTCAGAACCGTCGTTCACTGAGTCGTAAACCCAGCTGCCGGAGGCACCACCTGCGACATGAAGTCACTGGAGACCTTTTGCACGTCTGCAAAGTCTGTCACCCGACGCACACAACACTGGTTAATTTCTTTACTTAACTAGAATTTATATTGGAGGCCTCTAGTTAGTGTTGTTGCCGGCCCCTTGGTTAATAAGAAATAAAGACTTGCTTTATTCCTTAATATTAAACGCTGTTGACGACCCTGTCATCTAGCGCACAACAAGCACTTCTCAAATGCTTGACCAAACACCTTCGCATTTCTTTGATTTTCCAATGGTCCCACATGTCCATATTATTATAGCTTACATCTGCATCCCTCGGTGTTTCTCATTACCCCTTTTCATAAGGGTCTGCTACTATACCTATCCTCGTTAGTATATAGTACGCCAGACTAAGTATGAGACTTTTATCGGAATCAAGCTCTTTTCCGATACAAGAGTACAATTCGTAAAACCCTGTTCTTTGTAAACATGTCAATCTGGCCAGAGGCGATCACAGAGGCGCATGGCTGTACACATGTATACAACAAGGTTTGCCAATCTGCCAACTGCCATCCACTTGGTGTGTTATTAACATAAATTTATTCCCGATAGGAATCAAATTCAGTCAAATCTGCACCAAGTGTGATAGCACTACCATTTCTTTCACAACCAACTTTGTACTCTTTCATAACACCGACCAGTTCAGGGACCAGATAAGCTAACATACCTTTCTTACAAACCAATGTGGAAACCAGGAAATTCAACCCATCTCTAGTGCCTCAATCGACAACTTTAAATAACACGTCTCTTAATTGTCATCTCATTGTACTCATTCCCAAAGAGCACAACATACTAGGTGCCATTCAATAATTCCTAACTCTTATCGTACTAAGTTCAAAATACCAATTTTAAACTTAGTTTCCACGATAAGAGTCTCTGAATTCAGAATACTGCACGCCTCCATAACATTATATTTATTTCCAACTCTTAAACTTGATTTCGTAAATGTTTCTCAACACTATACCGAAGTATAGCATTTTCACTAATTCAAGCAATTAGTGTTTTGATAAACATCTTTTTAAACTAATCCTTATTCCATAAATAGTTGTAATTTCGATATTGATACTCTTGAATGGATAATGATCGTTTTAACGTTCAAATCCTAAGTTTATCAACTAGTTGTTATACTAGCAATATAAACTTACAATCATATCAATTTATCAAAATGCTACAACTATAATATAGACATGGTCTTAGTTTACATGAACCGAACTTGAGTTTTGAGATGGACATATAATGTTATGACAGTATTCCGAGGAACTTTGTTCAGAGACTAAGAGGAATCATGAACTAGTGTCTGGTTCATCTAATTGATTTAGTAAGATATCAACCTCCACATAAATGTTATCATAACACTGAAGTGTTATATCAACTTCATGTTTTGTCATACCTTATAATTCAATAGATCTCCCCAAACATGAATAAAATCTAGTTCAGTATGTGAACTAAGATACATTATTCATTCTAGACACCTAATCAAAAGTACTCATTGCCCCTCAAGCAATGTATTGAGAAATGCCTCATTTCTCAACTAACTTGAAAACACGTTTCAAGTTATAACACTAAGGTAGTGCCTTACCAAAGTGTTGAACTCAAGTCCGCTTGAGTCTTTATATTTATGATTATGGCCACCTCATGTGATCATAACCAAGTTTAATATTGAGCGCTCCAAACTCAATATTCAAGAGATACCATACTATACTTTGACAAGTCATTTATAATCAATCTTAAAAGATGTCATAAATACTTTCAAAGTTTAAGATATAATATCTCAATGAATGAGGTGATAGGAAACCTCATATTTCGTGGACATACATTATGGTCATTGTATACAATCATCAAGAAGGGAACATCTTCTTGAGCTAATCCCGCTATACAATATCATACTTACAAGAATATTGAACCAACTCAAGGAAACACCATCAAACCTTGAGATAGAACTAACAATAACCCAAGGAATACAATCAAACCTTGAGTCAATAGTTCTATTTTTCAATATTCCGAAAGATTGAAGATACATACTTTATTTGTTCTTTAAGTGCCCACATTTGCGACCATGATGCAGAGTCAAGAAACCGTCTTTTGAATAATCGTATTCGACTCTAAAATGAAATTGTTATTGAAAAACAATACCAACTTTCTGATTCTCATCGAATACCGACTCTCTGAGGAGGCACATGCACTTAAACCTTTAATGGAAATCCGACTGTTACTAGCTCATTTGTAATTCTCAACAAATGAGTTATCAAACTTAGCAAGTTTCCTTACTTAGTTGATAAACAAACTGGAGAATCCCAAATCATGCTCTTCTTAACCAAGGAATCACCCTTGTTCAAGAGCTTATCCCCACATTGCAAACAACGTTACAGTTTCCAAGATTAAAGAGTTAACAATGAAAATGCACAAGTGTGCACCGAACGCCTTCACTATGCAAGTTCTTCATTACTCAGTAAACTAAAAATGTAAACGTATGTTTTAACATTACTCTTTCTGATAGATCATGCCATCTATCCCAAAAGTTGCATTGATAGGGATGCAACATTAAATCCATCTGCAGCCAAAATATTATTTTATCCCATTCTTAAGATCCCACATGTACTTTGTTCAAAAGACGACTTGAACTTAGTAAACTATTTTACCTAATGTTACTTGCAGCTAGCATCATCAAAGTATTACGTCCATCGGACAATACTTTGATTATATTGGATCTTCGAATCAACTGCTTAACATATTCATCATATGTTAATATTCGACATTCCATTGTATTATAAGTTCATCACCATAGTCTGCTTATAGAGTTACACTCTCGGAAACATGCACTATAATAAGAGTTTATTGTATACTTTATGTCAAAATGTAATATTCCCTCTTATGTTTGAATATGCTCCTTTTTTTTTCCGAAGTCAAAGATGCACATTTGAATATAAGTCTTTCCCCGTTTGAACACTACAGTTGGATCCGATATTGAATCTTGACATAAGCCAAAACTCAAAGGACACTGTCTATTTCTAAATCATGTGTTATCCCAAATTCAAACACCTTAAAGAAAAAGAAAAATTTTCAATAATGGGTAAGTTTAGCATATCACATGATCCACTTCACAAGACTTAGTTTGTACCAGAACAAACTAACACGCCACGTCTTGTGGAAGTATATGGTAAAGTAACCCAAACATTCATAAGGCAAAGTAACCTGCCATATAACTTGGAAGTTGTCTTCCAAGTGTTTTTGACATTGGAGTCCATAACTCACACCCACTTATTAAGTAGATGTTCTTTGAAGAGTTATAAATCTCAGGACCAACTCTCCGCGCAGAATTCAGACGTTAGCCGAAAGTGATAGAGTACTTCAAAAATTTAAAACTAACTAAAACAACTTTAGGCAGTCCTGTTGACCGCAGAGAATGGCTCCGGTACCAATGTCAGAGTTTTAACCCAAAGGGCCAACACGTGGCTGCCAGGTGGCCATTCGGCGTCATCACCCTGTGTGAGCAACGTTAAGTTTCCCAGAACAACCCAACGACCCCTAGGGTTAGA
The DNA here is from genome assembly GCA_003024785.1 of Selaginella tamariscina. NCBI lineage: Eukaryota > Viridiplantae > Streptophyta > Lycopodiopsida > Selaginellales > Selaginellaceae > Selaginella > Selaginella tamariscina. The sequence continues at coordinate 28,520 of PUQB01000775.1, read as the reverse complement.
CTCTAATGCCCAAGCGGACAGGAGACTTATGGTTTAGCCTAAGTCTCCCTAGAATGTCTGCCCCCAAAACCCTTGAGGGATAACCCTAGTTGACTTAGGGTTTAGCCTAAGTCTCCCTAGAGTGTCTACCCCAAAAACCCTAGTTGACTTAGGGTTTATCCCTAGAAGACCTAGACAGGCTCATGTCCTAACCCCCATCAAGGAGACGTGTGTTCCACACATACCCCTAGACAAAGCTAAGGCATCGTCACTTACCCCTTGAGGAATCACCCTCATCCGGGAGTACAACCCCTTTAGGGTGACAAGGGATACCCTGAACCACGACTAACCCCTAAGGGTTTGAGTGGCCAAGTCATACCCTAGACCTAGGGCTAGTACTTAGTGAGGACTCGAGTGTGCGCCGAAGGCGGACACGAGTGTTTTACTAAACTTACTCTCTAAGGTTAGGTTTGGATAACCCTAAGTACATGACCTTGCGAGTGCCTTACGAAAGGGCTTCTGCTAATAAGCTTAGGTTGTTCAACCCCTAAATTCCAAGGAGGACACTCCCCTAGCCAAGTGTGCCTAAGCACACCTAGTTAAGAGACCTAACCTCCCTTGGCAAATGCCCAAGGCTTAGCACCCTAGCGCGAGCACAAGCATGTTTGTTTGTCAAAGTATCCAGCCCCTTGGCAACAAGCCACGACATAACCCCAAGGGCATGCCTCAAGCGTTGCACCATGTGACATTTAGCCCAGTGTCACATTTCCATGTGACACTGCCTTCCCCGATGTGGGCTATCATGCCATAGCCCTTAGATTCAAGAGTTGCACCAAGTGCTGCAAATGTGGCTCCTAAATGCCAACTCTAGAACCCCTCAAGACTCGATAAGGAAACCTTGTCAATCAAGAACCCACGCCCACAATTGGACAAGGACACGAACGTGCCCTGGTTAGCTGTGAGTGTTGCTCCTAGCTTGACATGGAGGAGAGGCTGGAGACAAGCCTCAACCTCTGCTTCTTGGAACGTGCATCCCGACAAGTCCTCTCAGGCATGGATTCGCCAACGTTAAGGGTAAGTTACCTCGAAGGTGGGACGTACCCCTGGCATCTGGAAGTTAGGGCGGCACAACAAAGGGTTGTACCTTAACGACACAAGCTAAAGCTTGCATCGACAGAAGAGCAACGAACTCAGTCATGAACCCAGGAGCTCTCCTACATATACTTTACCTTATTTATGTGACGGACCCCCCCCCCCCCCCCCCTCTTTCCTATATGTGTAAGTGGGCTGGCACTGAATTTTAGCCCCTTAGATAATTAACAATATGAGCCTATAACTCACCCTTACTCCTACCCCTAAACCCTACCCAAGGGGTGGGGGTTTTAGGGCGTGGGTTAGGGCAACCCTAGGGTTAGGTCAACCCTAAGGGTGTTCCTAACCCTACTTAACATGCCGAACTCATCTACAAAGACCAATCAGCCTATTCGGGACGTCAAAATTGGGGGTGGATTTGTAGAAGGTAAGTTCTAGCTTTGCTTAGAGTTTCTTGCAAATACCTAATGACACCCGGCCGGACCATCACCAGATACCCAAGTGCACTAAGCGGGCCTGTTTCTTAGTACATCTAGGGTCCATCAACATAGTACAATAGGTAACAACAGTCAACGTCCAAAGTAAAGGGTCAAGTCATAGTAAAAACTATGACAAGAACCCTTCTATTATCCCTCAGGAACTTAGTAAGGAAACCCTCTCAACCTAGAACCCACGAGCACATTTGGACAAGGACACTGCTTAGTTGTGAGTGCTGCTCTTAGCTTAATGGAGAGGAGGAGGTTGGAGACAAGCCTTAACCTCTAACCTTTAGAACATCTAGTTTGACAAGACCTCCAAGCATGAATTCACTAGGCTACCTCGAAGGTAGGACGTACCCTTGTTGTTTGAAGTGAAGTGGCACAAACAAAGGGTTGTGCCTTAATAACACAAACTAGAGCTGCACTGGGAGAAGAGTAACGAAACTCAGTTATGAACCCAAAAACCTCACCCCTACATACTTTACCTTATTTATGCTATATATGTAAGTGGGCTGGATGCTAGCCCCTTAGTTAACAAGATGAGTTTTGACTAACTCCTACCCCTAAACCCTACCCAAGGGGTGGGGATTTTAGGGCGTGGGTTAGGGAAACCCTAGGGGTGTTCCTAACCCTATTCAACATGCTAAACTCATCTACATTAACTAAAAAACCTAATTGGGACGTCAAAATTAGGGGTGAGTTTTTTAAAAGGTAAGTTTTAACTTCGCATAGAGTTTTTTATAAATATTTAATAACACCCGACCGGACCATTATAGATACCCAAGTGCACTAAACTAGCATATTTCTTATTATATCTAGGGTCCATCAACATAGTACAATAAGTAATAACAGTTAACGTCCAAAATAAAAAGAAGTCATAATAAAAATTACATTATAATTAGTTCTTAAATCACATTCCACATACTTGTGTTGTGGTTGAGTTATTAATGATTAATATTAATAAAAGTTTATCAAATTAAGTAAATAATAAAAGAATAACTTATTTGAAAACCACTTATAATTTAAAATATAATTAAATTATAATATGTTTGTGGGCCCACCACATAAGCACTACTTTATTTATGCAACAATTAGGAACAATAGTTAAAAAAATTACAAATGGGAATTGTAAATTGTAATAATTAAGCATATATAAAGATATGCAAACTCTAGTGGGGAAGCAATTTCCTTAAATATTTTTCTTAAGTGCATTTCTTATACTTATGCTAAGGATGTGAGGAGGCAATTTATTTCCATTGTTAAGAATTTTACATAGTTTATATTATGTTAAGAGTAAGTACCGAAACGCCTTTAGAATATGCTATTGACATTTTATCTCTAATAATAGTTGTGCTTTCAAGCACTTTACGACTTCCAGGGAGTTGGGGCTTTATTTATTGACACGTGGACAGGACACTGGTCAGATCAGAAAATACATGCACCATGATAAAATGCGGTCGGTGGGAACAAATCACTACTGGAAAAAAACTTTTATGATTGTACATGACAGCTGTATTATGCTGCTTTTCTCTCTCTTGTTAATTTATCACGTTCCGACAATCACACTTATTGGGATCGCAATCAACTGTCGTGCTGATGTCAAAACCCTACAATTAAGGATAACGCGGCAGCTATCGCGTACGGCAAACAATCGATAAAGATGACATCATGAAAATTACGTGTATAGAAACTATATAATTTTATTACTATATGTGCTTTACTGGTAAATGCGGTTGCATATGAAATCTGTATTATAGGATAAGGAAAAGAAAAGTCAATAGATATATAGATATTACATTATGTATATCTCACCTGGACTTAACTTTATATATATATATATATATATTGTAGATATTGTGTTTGACAAATGCTTGAAAAAAAGTTATTCAATAAAGACATATATAAAAAATATTATTTGTTATGCCTACTTTCACTACCATTCTATCGTACTTTCAAGCACTTGATAACTTCCGGGGTCTTAGGGCTCATCGGCACATACCACACGCGCACACACACACACGCTCAAGGAAAAGGTCGACATATAATGGGTCGGTGGATACAAACAGATTGTCACATGTATAATTAAATATATTCTAAAGGCAAGTGTATATCTATATCTATATCTAGTGCTTATTTTCGAGTGCAAAATCTGCATTTTAAATGTCAAATTTTTTTATAAAGTTTATGCATTTTTAAAATTTTACATAAAATTATGCATTTAAAATATAGATTTTACACCAGAACATAAGCACTGTCTATATCACATCTGAAAAAGATGGAATGCTGCTTTTCTCTTTCTTGTTAATACATACACACCTCCGGCAATCGTGTTTTTCCAAGAAGAGATCCACTGTTGTTAGATATTGTTTGTTCGAATGTAGCAAAAGTTATAGAACAGTTAAACCAATTAAGATTTAAAACTATTACATTTGTTATAGTAAGCCAACTTTATACATACCTGTTTCCGTTCTATATGGGTACTTGAACACGTTAAGTTCATTCCATTTATGTAAATAGTTGTATACATAGTAAGCTTATTAGGGCGATCTCAAAATCTTACCTTAATGTCTTGGTGTTGCTTATTGGAAGATCTTATAATTTTTGATAAATCGGCAAACATTAAATAAATTTAATTAAAAAGAAATCAAATTCAAACATAATTATATAACATCAAGGACATTTTACACATGCACTCCAATAAAGTACTTACGTATAAAAACTTTTGACCTTTTTTATCTTCTTTACATCAACTTAGTTAATTAATAATAATTATAATTAATGTCTCTTGTATATGTCATATGGATACATGTGAAACATATATAACATAAAATTTCTTTCTTATGAATTAATTAATTATAAGTTTTAAATTTTAAACTAAAATAAGTGGTAGTGTGAATATATTTTCCTGCTTCAAAAAAGATAAGACATTTAAATATTAATACTAATCGTATTTTTATTATAATTTATTATATAATACTGAATTATACTGTTATGCTTGTCGAGGCACTCATTACTCTCAATCAGTATTCTCATTTCTGGAGCAATACATTCTAGATATTCTACTGTTGTGGAACATGTATGTATATGTACATATGCGTATATACAACAGTAATATTGAAGGCATACGTATAATGACGAACTTACGCATGTGCTTCCTTAGGTGCCCTCCGTTCGCTAAACTAACCACCGTCTCAATTAACGACGCACAAAAGATCCTCCCTTCATCATGCTCGATACTATCCATATCCCTCACAACTTGCATAAATAATTAAGTATATACTAATATTTGTTTTAATGACATTTTTACCCCTTTTAACCAATTAAAATGCTACAAGCATTTTAACAATTTTAATCGGAGTAAATTTGTTAAAATTAATGCCTTTTGGGATTAAAAAAACAATTAGAAGTTACACACAGTTGATGCTCATATTCCATCACACTAATGGTAAACTTCGCCTTTGGGTATAAATACTGCTTGCTTCAGTTTAAGAAAAAGCAAAGTAAGAAAATAGTTCTGAATTTCTACTAGTAATCTCTTTTCTAAATCTAAGTAAGTGAAAATGAAGATCGAGACAACCCCAATGGATCACCTGTGGATCGGCATTATGACTGCTGCAGTCTTGTACCTGGTAATGCGAACGATCCAGACACTGGAGAGGATCAGCAAGAAGGTCGACAGCATGGTGGAGCACATTAGTGAACAAGTGGATTTGGCTATCTTCAGAATGAGCAAGGAAGCAAATGAGATCCTCCAGAACCTCCAAGAGAATGCATTCTCCTACAGGAATCACTTCTTCGATCATATGCAGGCGATGGAGCTACAATGCTATTTAAGAAGAATAGGATAGCTTTCGGGTTCGGTCCAAAGATGGTAAAGAAGAAATCCCTTTCACTGAATGCTCAACCAGGTTAGTAAGCTTGTAACTTCTTCAGATTTTCATGCACGGCGTTGTACTTGCAGCTCAGTCAGACTTGCAAATGAACAATCCCAACGCCACCACTGATACCACACATCCTTTAGAGCCTACGAAGCGTCACATCTTTCCACTTGTCGACAGGATCCCAGGAAATACAAGTGGCCGTTTGCTCGCCATAGACACAGAGTGAACATCACCAGGCAACAATATTGTCAACCAGTTGTTTCTTAGTTCAGGCACTGGAACAAGTGTACATAAGTAGCGCGCTTTTGACCATGTTGTAACAATTATGAATTTTAACAAACAACGAGGTTTAAAGTGCTGAAGAATATTTACATAGATCTACTATAAAGGACGTCTTGGCATCTATCTAACCTAAACTAAATACATTGTTTGGGTAAGAAAATTCTCTGGAAGCTCTAATATATGATTTTGGAATATAGTCTAACATTATATAATCACACGTCATTACTTTATAAATTATAAATGAATGTAGGATTAGGGGATTGAACACAACTGTTCGTAGTCATCTCCAAGAACAAGCGGACATAAACTAATATACCTGTGAAACTGAATTGATTTAAATAGGTTTTCATATGTGTATGTATATATATATACTGATGTTTTGACGGGGAGATTGTGTGAGAAACTCCTGCAGTCACACAATCCAGGTAAAATAGTAAGCGATATTGTAATTACATGTATTCCTGCGTAGGAGAGAGAGAGAGAATTTCACGTGCATATATACACTAATTATATACACATACATGTACATGTGCACACACATATGTTGGGTATATTATATGTATGACTGTATGCATCAAATGCAAAAACGTTAGAGAAAAAGTAACACGTCTCTCTCTCTCTCCACACACGCATGCATACTATTCAACACAGAATCTTCGAGGGTGAGTATATACTCCTACACTTCGCCTTTTACTTTATGTTCTATATTTATATTTATAAATACCTGATCCAGTATTATAATATTTAATAATATAAACTAAAAGGTACTGTTTATCAATTAAAATTAAAATACATAGATTAAAAATTATTCAGTTTTATGTTTATATTATATGTAATTTAATTTTTTTAAATTTATTTTTCTGGGATCATAAGTGCGATCGGACCGCTTAATAAACTGTTTACGATCAAGAATATTGAAATGGGCATCGTGAGGTTAGGTGTGTGAGTTCACATATATAATTGATGGCTTTATGTTTTCTTATACAGAGCGCTCCATCTCCTGCTTCCTCCGCTAGCTCAGCAAATCAAGACTGTAGAAGGGACCTCTTTCAAGAGTCTTGCATCAGCTATAATATTTCATGCCATCCCAACTCACCATGTTTCCAGCAACCGCCTGCGCTCATCCAAGTCCTCTCGGCCATGTGAATCCGATAAGGATGTATACATGTTCCTCACTCGCAAAACTTGAAGAGCTGCATCATCTCTTCCAGATGCAGTACAAGAGATGACGCTCCTAGTGTGGCCTGCTTCTTTGAAGATGTTATCGAGAGTGTAGCCTTCCAAAAGCTGTTGCACTTGTTCAACCTGATGCACTCTTCATATTGCTTGGGCTGCCTGTCCAGGAAAAGATGCACTAAGGCTGACACTCAAAGCTTGTATAACCTGTTGTCACGATAACCTTCACCAGTCTTCTCTTTCACGGCCATACGAGCTGGTGCATCCCTTGCAATGTTCAAGTACTCAACTCTGGTCGGCAAATCTTGACAATGAAACTGCTCACTTGCATCCAACAACAAGCATAAATCTTCTGGGCAAAGTCTAAAGACCTTGGTCATGCAGAAGTCGTCCCCAAGGCCCTAGCTTTTCCAGCAACAGTGCTTTTTGATGGACCTTGAAGAATATGATGGATCTCTCACACACACACATGCACGCACACACAAGTATATACATATTATGTTGCATAAATGTACACCGTTAGGATCGTATATACTACTCTCACAGTTGACTAGAACGTTGACTATCGTATAGATTTGCCATGAGAACGTAGGCCGTTGGATCTTGGCAATCTACGTCTAACATTGACTTAAACGCAAGCCTACCAGTATCCACGTTCTTCCACTTGTTGCAGGCAGCAAGCACAGTCCTCCAAGTAATATCATTCGCCTCGAAAGGCATGTTCTTGATAACTTCCACAGCATCTTGTAGCTTATTACCTCGCCCCAGTAAATCCACCATACAATGGAAGTGCTCAATCACAGGCCTTACATTATACTTCGAAACCATAGCTTTGAAAAACCCCATGCCTTTTTCAAGTACTCCGGCACGACTACAACAAGTAAGAAGGCAAACGAAGGTCACAACATCTGGTTTAATGCACTCGTCTTCCATTCTCTGGAAGAGTTTGAACACACGAGCTGTTCTACCCTGGTTGCTGTATCCCGATATGAGAGAGTTCCAGGTAACCAAGTCATTCACAGGAAACGAGTCAAAAACATGCTGGCCTTCCTCCATTCCCCGCATTTCCCATACAAGTCCACCAGAGAATTCCCAAGAATCCCATGAGTCTCCATTCCATGCCTCAGAATCCCGGAATGAACTTCTTTTCCAGCAGCCAAGTCCACAAGAATCCCACAAGCCTTCATCACTGAGATGAACGTCCCGGTGTTGGGAAGAAAACCTTCAGACTGCATTCGAGCAAACAGGTGCAATGCTTCTCTAGGCTGATAATTCTCTATGTAACCAAGCAGCAAAGTGTTCCATGAAACGACAGTGGGATGAGAAATACCTTCGAAAACCTTCACAGCTTCAACCAGACTTCCCCACTTTATATACATATCCATCGCTGCATTGAGAAGTACTGGTTCTGAACTCTCAGTAGCCTCATGAAGCACAGAAGCTCCCCTTTTTAATGCAAGAGTTCTGTCTCCGTCTCCCTGTGAAGCTAAACTTGCACATGCCTTCAAAGCAGCGGTATATGTTAGAGCATTGGGTTCACAACCTTCCTTCTTCATTCGAGAAAACAATTCCAATGCACGCTCCCCTTCGTTGTTGTCCGCATACGCAAGTATCAACCCAGTCCAGAGGACTACATCGCGTTTCTTCATTCCATCGAAAATCCTCCGTGCGTCCATCAAACTCCTACATTTCGCATACATATCAACTGTAGCACTTGCAAGAAACATGTCAGATTGAAACCCATTCTTCACGGCTTCTGTGTGTATTCTTGTCCCCTTTTCAAGTGAATGAACTTTCATGAGCTTCCCATTAACTAGCTCCCCTTCTTCTCTATCTGCTAGACACCCACAGGCCTTGAGAGCTGCAACATAGCTTCTAGCATCCGGTTGACAAGTTTCAGAAGACATCTTGAAGAACAACTCCAAAGCCATCTCGTATTCCGCATTCTCCACGTATCCCATCATCAATGCATTCCACGACACCACATCCTGGTGTGGCATTTTCTCGAACAGTTCCCTAGCGTGGGATGTGCTACTACACTTCATATACATATCTATCGCTGTGTTCCTCACGTAGATGTGTGAGTGGCATCTGTGTCTTGCAGCATCATCCAGGATATTTGCGCCAGTTCGTAGTGACTCCACCTTTCCAAGCTTCCCTTCTATATGTTCATTCCTTGCCAGATTGGTGCAAGCCTTCAAAGCAGCTACAAATGTTAAATGGTCAAGTGTAAACAAGCTGTCTCTCACATAGTTAAACAGATTCAAGGCTGTGTGTTCCTCCTCATTCTCCACGTACCCCCAACAAAGCATTGAACGCCACAAGATTAAACACAGCCATTCTGCTGAACACCTTCACAGCATCTGCAAGACTACCACCTTTGGAGTACATATTTATAAGAGAGCTTGCCACATATATATCCGATTCATACGCTACACATTGAGAATGTATACACATCCCTTTCTCCAGCGACAAGTACTTCACATGCCCTTCTTCTTTCTCGGCAAGAACAGCACAAGCCTTAATAACAGCAACATACGTACGAGAATCCGCTGAGCTCCATTCTTGCATGGCGGCAAAGAATTCCAACGCCAGATGTTCTTCTCCATTCTCAACGTATCCCAGTAGTAGTGCAGTCCAGGATATAACAGTATAGAACGGCATCCTATCGAACACCATACGAGCATCCACTAAGCTCCCACACTTCATATACATGTCCACCAGGCTATTCTGAACAAATATATGTTCCTCACAACGACTCTCCACTGCTTCACAATGAATGGCCATACCCTTGTCTAACAAAGCAAGTTTAACGTGTTCATTAGCTGCCAAACAACTACATGCCTTCAATGCAGCAACAAAGGTAAGAGAATCCCGCTCACACCCTTCACTCTGCATCCTTGAAAACCAGTCTAGAGCTAAATTTCCTTCCCCATTCTCCACGTTTCCCAGAATCAATGCATTCCATGAGACAACATTGTGCATGGGCATTCTTTCGAACACCTTCCAGACGTCCGCCATGCTCCCGCATTTCGCATACATATTCACCAGCGTGTTGGATACCAGTATGTTTGAATACTCACCAGTTTCTACTAGAGCCGCATGAAGGGCCTTTCCTCTTGTTAAGTCTCTCAAAGCACTGCATTCCTTCAACGTGGAAAGTATACTGGCTATCCTTGTGTTCATTCCCTTGTGCTTTTCTCCATTTGAGAGAGATGAATTCTATATATACAAACACACACATTTAGGGTTAGGGCTGGAGATGCAGTACTCACCTTCTATGTCTACTAATTCTAATTTAGTGTTTATATGTTTTTACTAACGGGTAAACATGTTTTATGTACTACTATAATACATATATATATATATATATATATATAGTGTGTGTGTGTGTGTGTGTGTGTGTGTGTGTGTGTGAGAGAGAGAGAGAGAGAGAGAGAGTAGAGAGAAAGAGAGGGAGGGAGAGAGAGTTTTTTACTTACATAATGTAATGCAGGTTGATCCATCTGGATCCTACTTCTCCTCGAAGGCATCCGCAATTGGGAACGCATCAAATGCAAAAACCTTCTTAGAGAAGAGGTAACATGTCTCTCACATACACAACAACACACACACGCACGCATGCATACTGCATAACTCTCACACCTTCAGGCACACTATTCACACAGCCTCTGAAGGAGGGGTAATATAATTACGTTTGACTACTTCGGCCTTTTATTTTAATATTGTAGAATAAATATCATCTAGTATTTTAATATAAACTAAATAAAATAATGCAGTGCTGTTAATAAATATCTCATCTATTTTATTATAAACTAAATAAAATAATGTGTAATAAATATCTCATCTAGTATTTTATTATAAACTAAATAAAATAATGTGTAATAAATATCTCATCTAGTATATAATATTGCATAATTTAAATAATTTTGGAGCACAACGTGTTCATAATGTTCACTTTTGTATAGATTTGAAGGCCAAATTTGAGGCAAAAATATCGAGATTGGCATCGTGGGGTCAGATCGAAAGTTCAGGTCATATCTATAATGAACGGTATGTATTTTCTATACAGAGTTCTTGACATAGACGACTATCTTGCTGAAGTAGAGCAGTATATATTGCTTTGTACACATGCAACAAAGTACATGAGAAGTATAAGTGTAAGTTGCATTGTCTTATCGAATATATGAGTATTAGGGACCATCCTAGATTCGAATTTAATCATTTTTCAAGGTATGTATGTCTATCTATACACAAGATAGTGGCCCTTTTCTAACTTTGATCTGGTGGTTGGGATAAAAAGGGTAAAGGGCCGTTCACCTTATCTATGGAATATGATGACGCATGCATGTTGGAGGGTGTTCAGTTAAACTTCCTCACCTCATTCCTCAATCATTTTGCGTTTTATGTTGTAGGGATTGCGATCAGCCTTTATGTATTTTATGTAGCGAGTGTGATTAGTGGTTGGCCCCCAGTGCTGGTAGATTCATCCCACACCCTGAAGTAAATAGGCTCATAAGTGGCCGCCAATTAAGGGCATCGAGGGCATTAAGGTTTTATTATTGTCCATTCTTTTGAATTGTCTCCACTTTGTACCTACCTATGTGTGCTCGTGCCATGCACGTTCTTATACGCTTACACAGAGATATAAATTGTTGTGTGTAGGTATGTATGTACATATGTGAGTGGATGGACCCCCAAGAGTAGGGAAGGCTAGGCATGTTAAAAACATCCACTGTAACTTATTCTGATTAATATCAGTTTTGTCGGCTGTAAATATTGTTCAAATGGAGTCTAAAATCCCCAAAAATACTCACAATCTAAGCAAAGAATGCGACCTTAGTGCACAAATTTAACAATCATGTCAGTTTTCTATTGTTCCTGCCTCCATCAAGCCTACGTTTTAGTATATTAGTTAACGTCTTTATCATGGTTTAGGGTTTCCTGTTGTTCCTGGAGACGGCTACAACAAACATTAGTGTTTTTTTAATCATTTTCGGTATACATTAATCCCCTTTCACAATCATACGAAAGATTGTACACTGGATCTCGGCCCCTGCGTGGCACTCTGGCTATCGCAGGAAGGCCATGACAAATCCCCCTAAGTGTTGAAACTACAGCTCAAAACGTGTTACATATAATATGTACGAAATATAGAAAAATAAACACGGAATTATTATTTTTGATTATATCTACGCAGAATATTACTACTTTTGGATAGAAAGTCTAGGTATAAAATGATGGGTTTTACGTTCTCTTTGTAGGCGCCCCTTCTGTAACCTTCGAAACTTGTACACGCCCCACTTTGGAAGTTGTGTATGTACAAGCTATGCATACCCCCACTTTAGACAGACAGGCAGCACGATAAACGAGATTTTAAGTGGTCAAATGTTATGCACACCTGGCCCCCATATAGGAGCAAAAGTGTACGTCGACATTATGTACAGTTCATATGTTGTCCGGAGTTGGCGTGCGTGCACATACAGGACGGATACGCATTGTATATTTTGGTGTATGTTCAAAAGTTCTGTGTATACTGCATAAAGAAGACATGCATCTGAAAAGCACTGCGTGTGTACCGTCTCTCTTTTCATCTCGATCGCTCTTTTGTAAAGAGTAAAAAAACACACCAAGTAGACATGTAAATTGAACTCATTATCGATATTCTTCATCACTTTAACATTGTTGTTTTTAAAAGCTCATAATGTTTACAACTTGACCAAAAATGCGCTACTTATGTACATACGCCTTCTTCCATTGCCTAAACTACGAAACAAGTAGAGTCTCCTGTACAGTGGGAGATTGTGTCTCTTGACACTGTTGTTGCCTGGACATACTGTTTCTGTGCTTGTGGTGAACAAACGGCCATTTGTACTTCCTGACGATCTTGTCGACGCACTTGTGAAGTGCAAGGAGCTGATGCTTCTCAGGCTCTGCTGGATGCGTTGCGTCAGTGGTGGTATTGGGATTCTTCATTTGTAAGACTGGCTGAACTGTGAACAGAGCAGAACAGAGTATAAGTACACTGCAAATCTCAAGAATTTAACAAGCTTACTAACCTGTTGGCGGAGGAATTGCTGAGGATTTCTTCTTTACCGTCCTTGGACCGAACCCGAAAGCTATCCCATTCTTAGCACGGTAGCATTGTAGCTCCACGCCCTGTACATGCTCCACGAGATGATTCTTGTAGGAGAATGCATTCTTTTCGAGGTTGTGGATGATCCCATTCGCTTCCTTGCTCAGCCTGGATATAGCGGAATCAACTTCTGCACCAATGTGATCCACCATGCTGTCGACTTTCTTGCTGATCCTCTCCAGCGTCTGGATCGTTCGCATTACCAGGTACAGGACTGCGACAGTTATGATGCCGATCCACAGGTCGTCCATTGGAGTGGTCTCGATCTTCATTTCACTGAGAAAAAGACACCAGACAACGAGTACTACTAGATACTAGGGACTCAGACAGAAATATGAAAGTGTTCCTTTTACTTTTGTGCGACTCTGCTTTGCTTCAGCTGGGGCAAAGAATAACACAGTATATATACCTGGTGTTGCAATAACCGCGAGTAAATTATTCCGTTAAATAGAGTGAATACGGAGACCGTAGAGCGTAGAAAGAGTGAATACGGAGACCGTAGAGCGTAGAAAGAGTGGGAGATCTTCTGATTATTTTTAATCCTAAAGGTACAGAGCTCATTCCAAGATTCATCTAGATTAAACTTGTGTAACATTTTAAATGGTTAATATGTGACTACCTACACGTAACTTATATATAGAATAGTATTAAAATATATTCAGTTCCGTCAGGGAAGCCTGCGTTGAAATCTTTTGAATTTCTACCCTTCATGATGTGTACAACATCTAAGGGAATATTGACCGGGACTGACCGAATTTTAAATATTCACAAATTTAGACTATTCCCATTTCGCTTATATGAATAATGAAATGAATTCACGTCCGTCTTAAGTCAATAGCAAGCAATACACGCTAACTCTTGTTTTACCACAATTAACGAATCTTTTAGATTTACAGCCTAATTTCTTACTTAATATGAATTGATGAGCACGAGGAAGGCCTTTTCCTAATTAAAACAGTGGTTAATATAGTCTGAAAGCGGTCTGGGGAGCACTTAAGGAAGTGTCTGCGTAAGTTCGTCATTGATCTGCCAGCGAGAAAGTTCGCAAAAGAACCCTAAACTAGCATTCGTGTACGTACACGTACGTATACCATGTACATACATACGTTAGAATGTTAAGGATTAACACTTCATATACAACGAATGTTTGAAGTGTGTGCGTTATACTGAGATATAAGCTATAATTGACACGCATTACATATATAATAGCTATAAACGGGGGTGTAATGTCAGGTGTATGAATTTAACTGACATATTATATGAAACTTGGAGGTTCTGGAATGGTCTCAGACCTTAACAAACAGTGATACGTATCCATACACAATTGGTTGCAATCTTAAAAACAATAAGTTCGATTCCCGAAAGTGTATATGTGTTATTAAGTGAGAGAAAAGCAGCACAATAGCTTTCCACACTCATAATTCCATCTTATCCAGTACCTCCCAGATGTGAGATATATTCAAGAATATGCTCAATTATACATTTAACACTCAGTTTGTTCCGCTTGTCGAGTGTTGATTTGTGTTCACCGACCCACTAAATGCCGACGTTTGCCATCTTATCCTGGAGCGTGTGCGTGTGTGTGTGTATTATCTGACCAATGTTCTTGGTAAGCACGTGTCGATAAAGGCCCAGACCCGGGAATTCGTAAAGTGCATACAACTACCTAGCTAGATGCTCATCCTCATCTAATTTCAACAATGAGGTGACAGTGGTAGCATTATTAGAGACGTATTCGTAAATATCCAAAGGGTATTCATAACATATCCAAAGGATATTCATGTTTAAAATGATTTTCCTACGCAACTTCTTCAATGGAAATTCCAAAATTTGAAGGTTAGATCAAATTATTGGAGGTGGAAGTCAGAACATCAACACTTAGTCTAGAAGAGCATATTATCCAATTATATATGGTTAAATCTTGTGACATATGTTAAAAATGAGATTAATTAAAATTATTATAGTGAAAACTTTATATAAATACTGTATTGACTTTTAAATAATTTTTTTAGCTTTTATAGCTTTAAATTGGACAACTTTTTTAGAAGAAAAATATATTTTAAAAAGATAGTCAGTTTCATTATTGTTTGCGTAAATAATATAAAAAACTATTAATATTATACATTAAATTTAGGCCCCTTATTTTTTTTATTTCTAAAACTTTTTTCCTTTACGTTTCCAACTCACTTTTTTTAGTCTAAAATGAATATTCAACTTCCTTCTTTTTTTCTTTTTGTATAAATTATGATACCTAATTCGATTAAATAATGTAAGAAATAAGCATTAATTCTTTTTATTATTTTTATTAAAATTAATATTTTGACTCATACATTTGTCCAGAATTTTCCCTTGTATTTCCAATATTTTTTCTTTTGCATTTCCAACTCAATGTTATGATGTTTATCTAGATAATACAAAACTAAATTATTATTGTATAAATTAATATTTTGCATTTTTTTATTCTTTGTTAAGCCATATATCAATAGTGGCAAAATATGACAAAAATGGAAAAATTGAGATTATATTTTAAATGAATTAAAAATTAAAATTAACATAAATATTGAGGATATTCATAAAATATTCTTGAATATACTTATTAATTAGCTTTTAATTGATTGAACTAAATAAAATTGAAATGAATTAACTATGAAATAGCTATAAAATAATTATTATAAGCCACTCTCTTCATGCGTTTATTAAGATAAGTGACTAGTTTATTGTGTTTTCTATAAGGAGCAAAATAATATATTTTTAATAATTTAGACATTAAAGCTTTCTTGTAACACTTATTATGTATTTTTCCTTTAAGAAGAAGAATTATATTTATTACAAAGTTAGTCATTGAAGCTCTTTTTATTTATGTATGAATTATTTTCATGCATCTTCAATAAACAAAATCAATCTCACTTTTGATGTGCAATCTTTATAAATAAGACATGAAAGCTTGTTTGGCAAGATTGTTAATTCACATTGTCTTTATCCATGTATAATATTAACCATCTTTATCGTCTGTTTGGCATTTAACGTATTAATAGTTAACAATGCATCTTCTTGCTTGATTGGCTTTATACAAGAAAACTTTTGCTTGGTGTCGAACCATTTTATGTTTATTTTGACATATAATTCATCCCTTTGCAGAAGTTCACTAATGCCAGATATGAACACAACCTTACTTATATGCCATTGCATAAGTCTTCCACTTAAAAGTTTAAGTGTATATCATGCACAATTGTTAATGAAATAACAATTTCAAACCAACTAAGAATTAGTCTTTAATTGAGCCATTTGAATGTGAAACTTATAATCCCATTAGCAATTGATGCATCATGTTCACCAAGTAGCACCACCTCAATGCCTACCCATGTACTTTTTATGTGAATCTCAATGAGAGAATTAGCCATGTGACCTTGCACGTTGTTCTCAAATGTTATCTTCGACTTCGAGGAGACTCAAGTACTCTCAACCCAAATAAAGGCCAACCAACAAGACATTTGTGATGCAGTTGGAATCAATTTGGTTTATAGTGGGAAAGACTTGCAAAACTTCTATATAAGTTTTGTTGTATGTCAAAGGTAAACAATGACATTTCTTATAGAGGATCTAGAGATACAATGTTATCACTCGCTACCACTCCACCATAATGAGTCAATTCCACAAAGTCAATTCCGTAAAATGTTATTGTTTCGGGTTAAGATTGCGTTTGAAATTGTTTAATATAAATTTTGTGGCAAATCATTTACGAGATTGTTCTCATCAAGAACTCAAATAGGCTAACAAGATTATTTTTGTTATACCTTATTTAGGTTAATAATGTCTTTTAAATGGAATGAAGTTTCATATTCATATGTTAAATGACATTAATTTCATCAAACCAAAATAAATGGTGTAATGAGATAGTTCTTGTTAATAAGTTAGTTAGAGTTATACAATTTTGAATTTAAGAGTGTTTTTTTAACGATCGACGAGACTATTCTCGTATTGGATGCATGTATATATTTACAATATAATATCTCGTATTGGATGCATGTATATTTACAATATAATATCCTTTTATTAAATAATATTATCATAAGGAAATATTCTTTATGTGATTTGAATCACAATGAGTCTTGTTCTATGCAAATATTAACAAAAGAATGAATATTTAATTAAATATAAGTTATATAATGTTGCCAATGACTATAGTTTGTTTTTATGTAAAATGTTGTTGAAGAACAGGGATTGAACAAGAAACTATATTGTTATTGCATATAAGTTTATTGTTTTATAAGATTAAGCATAATGAACATTGTTTTCAATATGTTCAAAATAATGTAACTACTTATATATAGAATTTTTTGTGTTTGTCGATATTATGTTTATTTAAATTCAAATGTAATTGTCGTTTGTTCATCAACACTCTAGATTTTAAGTTTATCAATCTTACAGCTCAATGAATTATATTTTGACAACTCATCGATATTTAATATGTTTGTTTATATAATTCTTTCATGTCATGTTTATTTTATATGATTAAAGTCTATTTCTCTTTGTTGTACTTTAATTTATTTAACAATTCAATATTGTCAGTACTTATATATCTTAATCATTATTATGTAAATTGTAGTGCTTTCAACTATTATGTCATCTTATCAATTTTGGTGCTATTGGCCATCACATCGATCGCTAGCCATTTAGTTTCCACATCTTGTTTTTGATGTGTGAATTATTCTAAATTATTTTGATAATTTTACATTATGTTAATTTGGACACATGCTTACACATGAGTTTGGACACATCTTTGCACACATGGTGCCTCGAAATTTGACTAGGATTTGTGAACCATTGTTAAGGCTTGCCACTATTGTGGTTTCCTTACATTGGGGCTTTCCTACATTATTGAGTTTTCAAGAAATTTTCAATGCATATTCTATACATTTCCTTTTATCACTTATTAGTTTTTTTATTGATTCATTGATTGGGTTTTCTCATTATTGGAGTTTTAATTTTTTTATAAATTAGACTATCTATTATTTGAGTTTTTAATTTTGCTATTGGGTTGAATTCGCCATTGGGTTTGTTCTCATCTTAATTACTTTTACCATGTTCATGTTGTATTCCACATTACACAAACTCCATAATGGCACAAAGGTAAATATTATTTCATTATCTTAATATAATTGATTTCTATTAAAAGCATAGTAGAAGTATCTTTTTTTTAGATCCCTTTATTGTTGACGAGCATATCCAAATATTCCTTTCCACATGCGAGATTTGTTGATCTCATGGTGCTTTTGTTTTTTAAAATGAGATTAAAAATACATTATTTTGATTAATGTGAAGAAATTTTCTTTTTTATTAAAAAAAATATTTTATAAAACAAGATGTTCTCATTTGAGAAAGCCTTTTCGACATTAGTAACTAGCAGATGACATAATTTTAGTTTTAAATTTTATTATTAAACCATATTAGTAATATTTAAAGATTAGAACCAATATGTTATTTAGAACAACTAGCATGGTATTTTGCACTCTATAAATGAGATGTTTTCATTTAATGATTTAATCCTTAAAATAACATGTGCTTTGGGAATGAGGTAGGTTTATCTTTCAAAAGTTGATTTCATTTATTTAATTTTAAATCTACATACAAAATGTATTAACATTAAACAAACATAACACAAGAACCACAATAATTTATTAAATTTATAAATCGTACATGTAATCTTTTATAACTTTATTTCTAATTTTTATTTAAAATAATGAATTTCAAAGGTAACAACTTATTAATGTATGTATATGAAAATATGAGTAATAAATAAATTATAAATTGATTTTTAAATTATATTTATTTTATAATGAAATATATATAACAATTAGTAATAGTCAAATTACATGTTTACCAACTATACAAGTGACATGCTTATGAAAGCCTATTTATTAAAGCTGATTTTGTGATTTAAAATAGAGTTTAATTTGTATATACATATGCATTTAAAAACTAATATAATTTTAAATCAATTAATAATTAAAGATATTACTCTTATTTCATATTCAACATTAATAATATTTATCATTTCTTTATTTAAATTAAAATTAGAAATCTAAAGTTATAAAAAACTACATGTACACTTTTATAAATTGATATAACATATTATGGTTTTGTTTTATGGTTTTTTCATGTTGATATGGTATGTATGTAAATTTAAAAATAAAAAAATAAACACCTAAGTAAAGTTATGTAATTTACTTATGGAAAATGAGCCATTTACATATAAAAAAAGTCATATAACTACGCACTAGATTGATTAAATAATTGGGTATTTCATTTACAATTCCTTTTTAAGAATGAAATGATTTTATTTAATAATTTTAACTAGGATCCATTGTGTAAGGGTAATTTCCTTGATTGTAATAATAATCATGCAATGAATTATTCACAAAATAACAACAAGATGCATCTTTTTATACTTAATGATTCAATATTGTCATACAAGTTCTAACATTATTTTACTTCATGTTTGTATACAATTCTTAACCTTGTTTCTTACCCTGGGTTATACAGGGGTTGATATTTAATGTAGTAAATGTTTAACAAAGCTTATATTATTAAGTTTAAATTTAATATACAAAAATATTAATATTAGTCACTTATAAATATAAACTATAATATCTTATTTGATTTTATTAAGACGTATATGTCATTCTTTTATAACTATATTTTGTATTTTGTATTTTAAATACTTATATGTAAAATATTATTAATATTTGAATATAAATATAAGAGTAACACAACAAGCCAAATATCGAGGCTTTCAATGTGAAAGCCACTCAAGAATCAACATGGTCGTGCATGAGAAAAATGTCAATGTTTTTCACTATTCAATTGAGGGATTTTGTGAGTTGTTTAATCTGTATTTTGTAGCGATATTTTAAGAGTGAAATTAATTGGTTTCAAGAGTGACTATGTAGTGATTTACATAATGTTCTTTGAAAGAGGCATTTAACATGACATAAATATTTCATATGAAATGATAAAGTTAATGAAGTTGATAGCGAATTAAGAAATGTATTCAATCAGAGGAATTAAAGCGAAAATATTAATGATGGTATTAGTGGTAAGAATATTAACTATCATGCGAACATAATCATGCAATATTTTATGATATCAATTACGATATTGTCAATGTGAAATAAATAGTTAATCTTATGCTACTAATATGATGTTCTATATAGTAAAGATGTTATATTGAATAAAGTAATAGTAATAACTAGTTTTCATTATGTGTATTGAGATGGCTTTCGAGACTGATTAAAATAGTGGTTAGTAATTGTCACATAAAAGTACATTAGTAGTGCTCCATAAATAGTATTTAAAGTGTTCTTGAAAGTACTCCCCACTGAGGCTTGCAAACACAAACATTGAAGATCAAATCATTTGGTCTCCCATGCATCTCCACGAATCTTCAAACACCTTTTTTGATTGCTCGGCTGAGGATATGCTGTAGTGCCTTCAAGTACTTCATCGATGCAAAAAATTGCAAAAAACTTCGATCCCTCTCGCTTGTTATATGTAGCCTTTAGGGAGAGTGCCGATACATGTGTCTCTAAAAACATGGCGGCCATTAGCTTCAAGTAAAATAATGTATTTTTAGTCAAGAATCATTGAAGTATAATCAAGCCACCATGACACATGTATCGGCACTTAGTATTTTTAGTTGAAGCAGCTTAAGAATTTTCTTCTTCCCCTTAGAACAACCACTATTCCAACTTATGAGTAGGCGACATGTAAAAAAAACATAACAAAACAAGTCTAAAGTAAAAGGAGTCACTTACCTTCCTTTCTTAATCTTTGTCAAATGGGCATCATGTAGATACTTGAAGAAATGGTTGTCTCTAGCTCTCAAAATCCGACCATAAGCATATAAGTCAACAATGGAACTATCCCAATCATAGTTCCTATCAAGCTCACCATCTTCTTCAAGTGTTGTATCTTCTGTGTTATAGAATGCCTCATACTTGTCAACTTCAGTCCTAATTCTTTCTCTACATGCGTGCAAGTTTTGCCAAGCAATCTACACCATAAAGCCGATTTACTATCTTTGTCCACTTGGCAAGATACTTGGAAGCATTCTTCCTTTTAAACTTTGCAACCCAGAAGTTGGGGAACTCAGCCCTCAAAGCTTCTCACATTTCCTTTGCAGAAACAACCTTTGGCCCTTTGTTTCTGTTGCTGTCAAAACCCTAGCCTGATGAAATGCTTTGTCACCGCTACCCCTTGGCTGTTTTGTTCTCACCAGTTGGAGGATGAACTTCAATATGATCTCTACGCCTTCAACCGAAGTAGGGTTTGTAGAGGGATTGTCGGCATTTTTGGCAGTGCCTACCATGTGCACAATAGCTCTAGCAATACCACATTTAGCCCCAAAGCCACCTAGTCAAATGTGCCAAGCCCCATGATTTCACGGCCATCTATCTTCTCATCGTGCACCAAGTCCTTGAAATTAATGCCAGATGCAACACCAAACTTTGAGTTGAGAAAATCGCCCAACTCATCCATGTCCATTGCTAGCAAATTCATAAGTCTGCGTGCCCAATGATTAAGAAAACAAAAGAAGCAAATTAAAACCTTGTTTACATTGAAAAGCTACAACCCTAAACACCAATATGATTAGAAACAAAAACACTACATGCAAATTCTAAAGTTTAAGCAGAATTTTTGCATTGAATAACGGTTTGTGAATGTGGCAAATACCAAATTGCATATCTTGAAATGACGCCAAGCATCCATTGGTTAATAAACTAGCTAGCCTTCATTAGCATCTATGATCTACACAAGAACACCACTAAAACTTAAAACTCATGGCTTTACTCAAAATGACTAATAAGCAGAGAGATACATTGTCGACGGGAAACAAGTGACTAGGAGTGCCTGGCAATGGCATCAACAGCGAAAGCCACATACTAAAACATGTTGATCCAGCTCAAGCTATGTTTGTCAATGTGAATTCTGCATAGAAAGTCATGGTGTGGAAGGTAGATTCTTCAATAGATCTAGTTTCTAATAGGCACCTTCATGCAACACATACTTTCCAACCTGCAAATGTTGAAGCTGAGGAGGTAGAAAAGTGCCACATTTTTGTTCAACCTGAAATGCATTAAGGAAGTGGTGAGGATGTGGGGCAGATCATACAAGCGATCGACACTTTCACTACATGCTTCTCTGGTGAAAATGTTGATGGTCCTTTGGATGAGGAGTTCGAAGATCTTTTGTCAAATTAGGATCCCCAAAACATCAAAGAGAGAAGGGAGTGTGTTGTCTTTGAAATTAGTGGATTAATAACAATGCCCCCTTTGGAAACCATAGCACTGAGGTCCTTATTTCGATTGTGCAGCCTATTTGACAATGGTCACATCTCAGAAGTGCTGTAGTCTAAGATTCTATAGGCTCTATTCGGGACAAAGAAGTAAGCTTTGCTCAAGTATTTTGTCCTTCATGGAGTGGTAGATTGGGGGAATTGAAGGTGCCTAGCTCTTCCAGATCATTGGATCATCTGCTTCTTTATTTAAAAATGCCAAAGCTAGAGAGACATGTGCTATGTTGTCACAAGGACGCACTAGCTTACACTTTTGGTGATAGACTTGGTCATTGCGAGTGCAGGTAAGTGAAAAACTGGTGTTTGAGTCTTACTTTATTGTTTTGCATTGGCAGGAAGCACTGGAACACGATATTGACTCATATTGCATTTGGTTTCAAGTGAGCGATCACCATTTAGTGGTCTTTCTGGTTGACATCATTCAATGGGGCGACGAACTCTTAACGATTTACAAAGAGTGGAATGTGGTTTGAGATATGCGGCTCTTAAGGTGTTGTATTCAGCTGCATGGTAGTTTGTTTGTTTGTTAGTTGGCTACAGTTGGTACTGTTGGGTGGGTTAGGCACTTTATGGTGCTACTGTGGTTCTTTGGTGGGGTGAGTGTGTGTTCCAGATGATTCACCATTGGCCTAACCTTGTTGGTTGATCACGTTTTGGGTAGCTCTGAGGGAGTTTTTAGGTCTTTATTGGGTACTGGGTGGTGTGGGTTAGGCATTTCCTAGTGTTCTCTGGGGGAAAGACTTGTGGGCTTCTTGGGGTTGGGTTGGGTGCTGGTACATGTGGCTTGGGCATTATCCAGTACTTTCTTGGTGTGCGTGGTGTGAGTTGGTCTTCCTCCTTGGTGATATTTTTTACCTACTTCGCCCTCGACTTGTGGTTGCCCAGTTTTATACAAGGAGTTTGGCTTTCTTGGTTTTGTGCTGTATGTTGGCTTGGCTCATGGAACGGCATGCGACAGTATCCCGACATTGGAAGATCAGTAAAGGTCTGAAGCATGACAAAACCGATATCTGCGAGCTAGAGCTTCAATGTTCAAGACTTCTAGGGTATACGAATATCCTATGGATATTCCAAAGTATCGTGGAGGCAAAGTATAGTTAACATACAGTTTGTTGTCCTTTGTAGATTTTCGCTGTTTTAAATCTATTACTGTTATGGATTAGGGTTCCAAGACTAAGTTGTGCGGTTTGCAAGGAGAAGTGTACATTTTGTGGAGCGGGAATCACCAGTGAGTGCAGTCTCCTTCTACTACATCCCCATAGCATCACGTTTGTGCCTCAGATCAAAGATAGGTGGGAGGATCTCCGTCCATGGAGAGCAAGAGATGCTTGGAGAGGTAGGGCTGTTTTTGAAGCACGCCTAGAATATTAGAAATTTGGGAGGGAAGTATTTGGAGGCAGTACCAAGCTTTCTTCGACCCAAGTCAACAATACAAATTACTAATTCAATGTCCATCCTATGAAGAACACATCCGCATGTGGCCAGTTGCAAATGCTTGCATGCAATCTCTTCAACCTGATGGCAAGGGTATGTACAACATTCAGTTCCCACATTGTCTATCCAACTTTCAGTAGCACGTCAGCTACTTAGGAGAACCTAGCGACACAACTACATTGGGACAGCTTTTCAGTCTGCAAAAACCAAACAAAAAGTTCTGGAGCAATGAATGTGAAGGTTTTGAATCCTGGGCTAGAGGGCACTTCAACAGCAACCATGACTCTACCAGTCATGTATATTCAAAGTTGAATTCGAAGCTGGAACGGAATCTAGATGCATTCCTCAACCTACTTGTGAAGGAGTTGATATTGTTGTTTGTTGAGGGTGTGGAAGTGGAGTATGCACTTCATCCACAAGAATATGGTGGTCTGCCCAAAAATTCAAACAAAGAGTTCTGCTTCTTGTCATCTGGCTGATCATCTAGCCCAGTGCAAGTTGCTGAAACTGTCTGCATGTACTTTTTGGATTTAGATTTCTAATGTTTGTGGTTTGCTTACTGAGCGACTTATGGATGCCTTTAACTTCTGTACTAGGTGGGAAATCTGCTTGCAGGAAATGCAAAACTCCTATGACTAAGGAAGGAACCACTGGAAACACAATGATATTTTGCAACTCAATGGAGCCCGGAAGAAAGAAGCCTTGATGAGATTCATGCATCCATTCAAAGCTTGAATTTACCACGAATGCATCTTGCAAGCGGAAGCTGCAACGGATAGTGGAGTACAGGAAAGCCGCCTCCATCGGTATTCAACATTTATGGGTATGCAATAGTCAATTTCTCATTCAGTAAGCCACTTTCTACTTTGGCTTTTAATGTGATTACCAGTTGAACTTGCTGGATGTATGACATTCGACGTGATGCACTCTGGTGCTTAAATGTTTTGAAAATGTTCAATAAAAACACGTTCTCTGTAGTTTAGGAAAGGGTATTCAAGCACTATGACATCACGAATGGCTTCTTTGTTGAACCACATAACAAGTTGTAAAAAGGGCCATTCAACCTGATCATCCTCTTACACGTTTAGGCTTTTAAAGCGCAGGAACACCAACATTATGTTCAATGGTACACACATACATCTTGGATGGACTTCTTGACACATAACACTTTCGGTTAGCTTATTGCTTACTGAGTTGAAGGGTTATTTTCGATTGGAGTAGAAGCTTTGGATGGACCGTGGAGACATTGGACCTTATGCGTGAGTATTGTAGCGTGGTTGAAGTTCTTTGGTTTCAACTATTTGTTGTTCATCAGTCAATTCTTATGCATGCTTTCGAAAGAGGCATATATGCAATGACATTTATAAGTATGGTTCATCTGCTAATACTTGGTGTTATGGATTTGAATTGACTTCAAAGTCCTCAATGTGATAAAGACAAACAACATGCAAATGGAAATGACATTCACGAAGGCACACCTTCAGGTACTAATCTTGTTTGTTCTTACTTTTTGCGAGTCTAAAATTTACTCATGTGCACAGGTATTTTCTTACAAGTTTTGAGGAGGAGGCCATGGCAGAAAGAGATGGGAAGCTCCCACTAGAACGTTTCAAAGTGCTCCTAAATGACAAGTTCGTGAGTCCCCAATATGGACAGTCCAATAACAGTAGGGCATATGTGAAGAACAAATGATTATGGTTAATTTAGAGGAGCAAGCACTAGATATATGGAGAAGATTGTTTGACTACTAGAAGAAACAAATCAAAAAAGTGGGAGTTCTGATTGGTATGCAGAAAGGGCGTCCAATAACGGTTCTAAAACTAAGTACGATGTCACGACTTATAGGCACTATTTTATGAGTGGATGCTTTTTCAAAAAAGGCAACACTATTGTCACTCGGGATCCATATAATGAAGGTAATATTTTTTTTGGGGCATTTCATTGTGTTGTTCTGAATGTGTTTGTTTTTTGTTCTTGTAGGTGAAGTATGTTTCACAGAAATGCAAGATGTATTTTCAGTTGACTATGATGGAACAATTCATTGTGTTATTTCTAGACAATTTAGAAAGTGGGTGTTAGAGGCTTTTACTTTTCAGGCATCTCACTATTTTTATGTAGGTATCATTGCCAGAATTGCTCATCTCAACTTGTTGTACACGAGGCTACTAAGATGCAAGTTCTTGCTCCTAGACATTTTCCATTCAATTTCACGTGCATTCTATGAGTGAATGACATCTTGCATTAGATTTGTATAATTCCTCATACATATGCGACAATGGCAAGGAGAGGTTTTAATATTGCACTTAAAATGGTTACAAGTAAGTTTCCATATCATCTTCAAACATGGTACTCAAAGGTGATATTGTTGAAATATAGGGAAGGAGTGGCTCAGGTGCAAGTGTTGTGACATTGCCCAACACTGATACTAGGACTGCAAATGTGCTTTGGTTGGGGGAGTTGTGTTAGTACCAGGCAACAACTAGATAGAACTCAAAGCAACTTTAGTCAAAAGTTGAGTGATCATACTATGCACTAGAAGTGAAAATGGCTATGATCGAGTTGAAGTTGATGATGTTGTGGAGGTTGCATCAATGAAAGATAATGAAGGTGCACATTTTAGTGTTGAATGATGATGGCAAATACGAAGTTGCAAGTAGATAATTTAGGAACATGGTTCATTTGACTAGGACCTTACAATTCCCGAATTGAATAATTTTAAATTTCAAATTTGAGTTGAACTTAGAAATGCAATTTAAGACATATTTTGAGGTAGTTTTATAAGAACATTAAATATGCCTAAAAAGTAAAATAAAAAATTATCAACAACATTTTAAGATGTTCCCATGCCAAAAAACATTATAAAAAAAGTATTATTATTATATGCACAACCTCTCACTCATTATATATAAATTAAACATGTTATAAATATATTAAAGACGAATGATTATGTACACTACGTGTTTAAGAGAAGTAAAAGATAAATTACTATTGTTTTAATATATCTATCTTAGTGACAAAGATTTGTAAAATCATTTGATTTTATACTGTCTATCTAAAAACATTTCTTACATATAAGGATTTAAAAACACTTGGTCCATTTTTATTTAAATGTTTTAATAAATAAAATAAATTATAACAAGAATATAAAAGTTCAACCTATTGAATTCTTATTATGATTTTGCTTTTATAAAGTTGTTTTTTTAAATTTAAATATGAGACAAATCATTTCTTTATGAGTCTATGCAACTTTGCATTCATTAATTTTATTATTAGAAATTAATTATATACAAATAAGTGCCATGATACTAATTGATTCCATACATTACTGATTGTGCGTTTAGCTTTAATAATATGAACTCAATAAGTAAATAAATAGAAGGTATAATAAATGATAATTATTATTATACATTTAAATTATATTTTTTAATTTAACAATAATCAAAACTACATAAACTTGTATAAATTTTATTTTCATTCGAAATAAAATGAATTAACACAAATATTATATATGCATTATATTATACACATACTTTATACATATAACTATTGAATATCAATGAATATGTACATATGTT
Organism: Selaginella tamariscina; assembly: GCA_003024785.1. Lineage (NCBI taxonomy): Eukaryota > Viridiplantae > Streptophyta > Lycopodiopsida > Selaginellales > Selaginellaceae > Selaginella > Selaginella tamariscina. The sequence goes on along the minus strand of PUQB01000775.1, from coordinate 1,131 downwards.
TACATATATACTAATATATATTTGTGTGTGTGTGTGTGGTGCATTGTGTAAAGAATGTTTGTCAAGTCATGATGTTCAAAAGATTATCTTAGCATTTGGCTTGCGTACTTATTCGAATAGTAATGATGTTGTGTAAGTCTTGATCACGCAGGGAACTACCTACATCTGAATTCTAAAGAACAAGTCTTAAATGTGCATGTGTGTGTGTTTATTATTGCTACAATCTCCGGTAATTAGTAATGTTCATAATAATTAACAACAATAAATTACATTGAACGGAATAATGGAGATCGCTATTTCAACCCTTTTACCATCTTAATTATTGCAATAAACTCGAATTTAATCTTAAATAACATTATTATATTCTTTGTAAATTAAGTGAGTAATTATTTATTTGAACCCACATTATTTAGAAGATTTATACTTATTCAAATGTAAATTATATTCTTTATATTATAAATAAATAAATAAAATTACAGAGATTCATTAAGAAATCAATTAACTATAATAATTTTCAAAAAATGATTCGTGTACAAATTTATGAAAACATAAAGAATTCAAAAAATTATTAATATATTATTGCAGAATTAATCACAATAGTGAAGATTATAAAAGTTTTAAAAAAGGGAAACCTAAAATAATACTATCTCTATAATGATTACTTTTAAATATATGTATTTATAAATGATCATCCAAATGTGAAACTCTGTGCCAAAGAACTTGCTTTAACTTTTGTTCATTAAATAATAAGTTTTAAATTTATTAATAAATAAAATAATAATTTTAATATTTATTCAATAAATGAGATGTTTTATAATCTATACTATACTATGTCTATGTCTTTATTTAAAATTAGCTTTATATTTAATTTAAATCTACCTAAATAATTTAATAATATTCAGTTTTAATCAATTAATTCAGAAAAAATTATTAAAGTATGATTATATTATAAATTTGGTTTTATATTAAGAAAATTTATAGATTACACAATGAAAGATAATAATAAATTATAAATAAAATACGTTTTCAATAAAATATACTTAATTCAATAATTATAGTGAATATTAATTTTAAATTTAGTTAGTATAAATGTAAACTAATTATGTATATAATAATGTAAAGTTAAATTAA
>PUQB01000774.1:0-101161 GCA_003024785.1 Selaginella tamariscina | reverse complement strand
TTTGTACACACATGTATACACAGGGTAGGGTTTGCTCCCAACAACTTAATATAATATTACACATGTAAATTCAATGTGTTACATACACACAGATTGAGTATATATATCATACATGCGTTGAACATGATGTTTTCAATAAAGAAACAACATATTTTCTTCAGTTTGGTTTAGGGTTGTGCATGTGTGTGCATATGTGTTTTTGTAAGTTCTTGTAATGCGTGTGTAAATTTATGATTGTGTTTATATATGTGTGCAAAACAAACATCGAATAATTAAGAAATAATATTAATAAACACACTATGAACATATTTTAAATTATACATAATAATATATAATTTTATTAATATATAGCCATATATAGTTTTAATATATTATATTAATTTAATATTGATAAAAGGTTTAACATTGAAATATTCTTGAAATAATAAGAAATTAATTGAGAAAATCCCATTAATATATACAAATGTAAATTAAGTACTCAAATAATTAACTAAATTAATTATCATAATCATGTTTAATATTGGAATATTCTTGGAATAAAAAGAAAATAATAAAGAATATCCCATTAATATAAAGAATTAATTACTCAAGTAATTAAGGAAATGATATTAATATACACACTATGAACATATTTTAAATTATACATAATAATACTCATTTTATCTAATATATAGTCATATATAGTTTTAATAATATATATTAATTTAATATTGATAATAAGGTTTAACACAGGATATTCTTGAAATAATAACAAATTAATTGAGAAAATCCCATTAATATATACAAATGTAGAATAATTACTGCAATAATTAAGAACAAGACTAATTTAATTATGATTCAGGTTTAATATTAGAATATTCTTCAAATATTAATAAAATAATAAAGAATATCCCATTGATACTAGGAAATGAAAACTAAATACTCGAGTAATTAAGAAAATAATAATAATAAACAGACTATGAATATATTTTAAATGATACATAATAATATATCAATTTATTTATTGTATAAGTATATATTTATATATATATATATATAATATAAATATACTTGAATACTAAGAATGTAAAATATAGTCTAAAATTTTCGTAATATTAAACAATTTAAATCACTTGAATAACATTAAATGCAATTTTAAAATACTCATTGGAACTGGAGAGTATATATGTCAGAGTGTCGGATATTTGGTTAACTTATCTTAAATTTATTTTCTGTTCTTTTTAAAAAAATTTGAATTTCTGACATATGTATTGTCGGTCTGACATGTAAATTTGAAAATGCATTTAATTTCCCACTCAAATTCAGATCTGGTTCTTTCTCCGGTAAGGGTTTCTTCATTTCTGTATTTTTCACTCTTTAGATCTTTTTTTCTTCATAGTGATCATCTCAGGAGCGAGATTAAATTGGGTGCTATTCTTTATAGGAAAGCACGGCGCCTTTAGTGCTGTTTACAAGTAAGTATTATAAACAAATTTAAAAATACTTATAAAGATTCACTCTCTTTACATTCTCTCTTAAAATTACAATTTAAGGGTTTAAGAATCATTAGGATTATAATATATTCCGTTAGGGATTTATCCCGTTTAAATATCCTTTTAACTTAATATTCTAGGTTAACCGGGGCGGCGGAATTAATCCGGCCATTTCTTTTTTGCCTCTTCGAAGAGGTGGCGGGATTAATCCGCCACCATCTCTCGGGCAATGCTTCTCTGCCACTAAAAAGAGTGGCGGGATTAATCCGCCGATAACCTTCTCAACTGATGAAGAGTTACCAGAATTTATTAGAAGAGTTGTCGCGGGATTAATCCCGCCAACCATTTTAGGAAGCAGGCACCGGAAAATGTAAACCCCTAGTTTTTGTCATTTTTAAGGTAAAAAACATCTCTAGAAAACAAGCCTTTGTTTTTGTAAAAAGTAGTTAACATACTAGGGTTGAACATTGGTTTGTTTTTAACATTGTAATTATTCTAGTTAATATACCTTGTAATATTATTTTGTTTTTACCCTTGTTTTTACCCTTATTTATACAGTAATAATTTCTATTTATTTTCTATATAATTTATTTTATTTAAATTTAAGTTTGTTTATTGATTTTAATTGTACTTAATAAAACTCTTTAAATTTCATTAATTAAATTAAAAACAATAAACATTAAATCTCTAATGTCTCTTTCTTCTAAGCTTTTTCACTTATCTTTCTAATCCTTGCAATAACTATATGAGTATGTATATATTATATGTAATATTTATATATAATATTACATATAATATATATAGCAAGGAACAATAATCCCTGCCGAGAATGTATTCTATTACTAACTAAGGAGACTAGGAGTACACATGAAAACATGAATAAACCTGGTTTTTATCTTCAGCATTAGTTTGCACACATCTTGCATATGACAACCATCGTGCTCTCAAGGTGTATCCATGGACAACAAAACGTGCGAGCAGCAATGTATCTCACACAGCAGAATATAAACAAGTTTTGTATTATCTGTGAAGACACAGAACATGAAATAAGAACAAAAAGACATATATGCTATTAAATAAGCTTAGATTTTTTTATACAGCAGATGACATGTAACATATGCATAGTTAAATGGTCATAGCACGCAAGCACCCACACACACACATTTTCTAATATGCACCCATACTGCGTAAGTCCATGTATATATGGATGTATATATGTTGACATGTATTCTATATGTATGCATATATATTAAACGCGTACATAGACTCTGATGTAAGACAACATACACATGCTTAACGATTTAAGTGGGTATGCAACTATAGTATACAACAATTATCCCTGTACACGACTAATCATTAAGTATATATATATAACACAGTTCTTGCGTTAAGTAAAAACCAACTTTGTAATTAACAGTTGATAATATGTAATAAACAGATATAACTAGAGATGTATAATATTCAAATGAGTAATAAACTACTATTTAATTTTTATAAACTTTCTAAAAATATTTTTAACATTTATTGGTAGCATTAGATAAGACTACATAAAGTGAAATATTATATATTGACACAATCTTCTGAAACGTAAATTGATAAACAATTAACTCCTCCCTTCTCTCTCTCTCTCTCCCTTCTCTCTCTCTCTCCTCCCTCCCTTCTCTCTCTCTCTCCCTCCCTTCTCCCGGATTTTCATAAAGGTATGTGAAATTATATATAAAATTAGATTACTATCGCATTGATTTAAATCATTTTCACCATTTTTATGTAAAATTAACGCACAGATTCACACATACATGTGTACTGAATTACATAGAAATACATACATATGTGTGGATGTGCATATATTTATAAAGAAATGATGTACGATTGACTCTCTCTCTCTCTCTCCATATATATATATATATGTGTGTGTGTGTGTGTGTGTGTGTAAACGCATTTTGTATGCTTCTATTGTGTAGTATTAATTAAATGTTACTTTGTTGTAGCTGACATATATGGGGAAGCACTCGGGTGACAGTATACCTCCAGAAATGGCACAAGAGATGGCAAGAGAGGGAGCATTAGCAAACCCTGCCTTGCAGATCTGGACAGAAAGATTCTGGCAAGAAGATACCAATGGTACGGCCGGGGATGGTGTTCTCTCTCTCCCCCTTCCTCTCTCTCTCTTCCTTCTCTCTCTCTCTCTTTTCCCTTCTCTCTCTCTCTCTCTCTCTCCTCTCTCTCTCCCCTCCCTTCTCTCTCTCTCTCTCAGATTGACACAGCCAGATACCTGAAATCCTGGACAGAGGCGTCTCAATCATGGCCTCGGCCTGGCGAACGAGTTCATCCGCATCCGAGACGCTGCCGTATTCGCTGCGCACGGACCATGAATCTGCAGCAACGGAGCGTCGCCGCTTCACAGAAGAACCCTAAAGCATATTCTAGGATCCCCTGTTTAGGTTAGCTTACGTGTATTACATGTAATATTTTATATAAGTATAATGTATGTATATATTAAGAGTTTCACAATATCTATTATATCTATTATAATTTAAATATGTGAGTCTATACATCTTACAGACATTATTTATATATGTGTGTGTAGAGAGGGACAAAGAGAGATGAATTTATGCATGCACACATGCTTATATACTTTCAACACATGCTCATGTCAAACCATTAAACCACAAATTATAAAACTCAGAGACAAAAACCAACATGGGCACCTCATATACACATCCATGAGCACACACACGCACATATATAGAATTAAAACATTCATAGGCACACCATTTCAATGGATGTGGAATGTATAATGCATCTCTCCTCTTTTGTCTCTCACACACACATACCACATAGGTTAAACATTATATAATTCAAAATGAAATATCTTTTGTTAAGCCATAATTGTCGAATTTACATAAAGGATGTATGTGTGTAGAAATATACATGTGTGCATTTCTAATATAATTCAAAAACTAAAATATATTTTATTATGATATATTAAATTAAATAATTTTTTTCTTTCTATCCTTATTACAAAGTAAAAAATTATTCCTAATTTAACTTACTATCAAACTACCATGGTGAAATAAAAACATAATTTAAATGAGAAAATAAATAAAATGTTTTTTCACTATATTTTAATGAATTATAATATAATTTTATACATGTTACAAACCCAAAAACCAACCCTTGTTCTTGGACCCTTAGTACTTCCCCTAGTATGTTAGTAAAAAAAATTTTACCCTAGTATTTATAAAATTAGGCATAGTTTTTTGCTTTGTTTTTTTACATTTTCCGGTAAGGGAAAGGGGTGGCAGGATTAATCTCACCACACTTCCTGTTTTAAGGATTTGGGGACAGGATTTTATCCCGAGATCTCTTTGAAATCATAGTTTTGGAGAGAGTTATGTGCGGGTTTAATCCCGCCACCCATTCCCCGTCGTAAGAATTGTGGGCGGGATTAATCCCGCCGGACTCCCGACAGGAAGAGCGGCGGGATTAATCCCGCCGCTCTTCCTTCGGGGGAGTCCGGCGGGATTAATCCCGCTCTCTCCGAAGGGGTTGAGTCGGCGGCGGGATTAATCCCGCCGACCGTTCCTCGTCGGAGGGATTCGTGGGCGGGATTAATCCCGCCCATCAGTTGTATTAATCAAACATGAGATATTATCTCTAAACATAATTATGTATTATTGCATATGCATATTATTAAGTAACCGTAATTCAGATTTCTTAAAATATTGCATAAACAGATATCATAAATAATACAATTATTTATGTGCAGGACAATATGTTTAATACTGGAGATAAAGTATGTCTTCTTCGGAACAACGAGATAGTTGGCACTGGAACTGTGGAAGTTCGAGATAATAATGCATCATGTCACAATATTGCCCAAGGATCTTGTGTGTACGTATGGGTGAACACCATTTACAAGCATGTTGAGGTTCTGGGAATGGAATTTGAGGAGGGTTCTCCTGTATTGTGGAATTTGGATGAAGTCAAGGCTGACACAGAATATGCAGAGTCACAAACAAATAGTAGCACGAGTTTACCAGATGATGGCTTGCCTGCTGTGATGGATGAGGTGATTCTCTTTCTTCGTGAGATTGAAGTCGGAAGAGGCATCATCACAGCTATAAATCCAATGGAAGCAGTGTCAGAAGAGAAACTAGGGTCCGACTTCGTGGGTGTAGTTGTGACAGAGGTTTCACCTAATGGCACATTGTATCCTGGATCCCTCGTGAGGTGGCGAACATCTGAATTAAGACGGCAAGATGGTTCAACATATTCTGGGTTGGATTTCAATAATAACAACCCGGAAGAACAACTCATATTTGAAGAGGTTCCTTGCATTGGTCCTATTGTAAGAAAAAGGCGATTCATGGGTTGTAGATCTTCCCCTGCAAGTTTCAGCAAGAGGGTAAAGATGGATCCTACATCTTCCGAAAGTGTTACGAGCATTTCCACGATTGACTGTTGCAAGAAGAAGTGTTGTCAGATGGCAGACCGGAATGAAATTACCCAATGTAGACATGTCTTTCGTATGCTCACCCAAAAGCAAAGGCATGAGTTTGTATATGCTGCACTAACTGGGTGTATTGATGGAATGGCCTCGGACACAGGTTATCAGAGTACATCCATGGTATTTAATAAGGTGGCCATCTGCTTCAAAGCTTGGTACAGTATATACGGGATCCCAAAGACCACGTTCTACCGTCGGAGGGATGAGTGGCTAGATGGAGCGCGAACCTCAGTTCATGGGAACACTCGCTTGGTCAAAACCCGCTCTCACATCATGGCAGCCATAGAGATACTCAAGGCTTTTGTGGAAGCAAATGCAGACAGGATGCCTCACAAATGCCGAACCACAAATGCAGGGGTCAGGGAAAATCTCAAGGTTTTGCCTTCAATCTACACTCAATTGAAACTGTGTGAACATGTGAACAAGTGCCTCAGTTTGATGGGGCTCCAAGCAATCTGCACTGGTACCTTCAACAACATATGGAATACTCATTTTAAGGATGTGGAGATTGCAAAACACTCTAGCTTTTAAGTGTGACACTTGTACATCATTGAAGGCTGCAGAGGCTTGTGCAAAAACCTTGGTGGAGATCACTACCATTCAAAGGAAGATGGAGGCCCACATGATTGCACAACAAACTTGCCGGTCTCAGTACTATGCACACCGCATGCTTTCTGTGTCACGCCCATCAGAGTACCTGTGCTTGATCCATGACAAGATGGATCATTCAAAGACCAGCATTCCAAAGCTCTTTGCAACACCAAAGTGCCTTGGAAATGTCATGAAACTTCCGATTTCATTGACAGGTGTGCTAACACATGGACACGGTTGTGAGTCATATGGACACTTTTCACTTCCACATTGGTCTAGCGACTCCAATTTCACTATTGGGTCGTTAGCCATGTGTTTCAGAAACCTTGAAGCCCACTCACAGACAAGTCCTATCAGTGATCTCAAAGTGAAGAAACAACACCTTCAACCTTTACATAATGCTCTCATGAACACGTCTGCACTTGAGGCTACTTGGGAATATGAGAGGCATTGTCAGCAACCTGCACAAAAAACAGATGGCCCTGTTGAGAGTTCAGGTTCAGTGGAGGGATCTAGCTCAAATAGTGTACATGTGTCCTCAACATCAAATAAGCTTCCTCGTCATTTGCTTTTACAGATGGATAATTGTGCAGGCGAGAACAAAAATAGGTAAATCATTTTACTTAAGGGTTTCTCAAGCTCATACTTACTTTTATTTTCTAGATATGTGCTAGCATACTTGTCAATGCTTGTTGCCAAAGGTGTGTTTGAAACAATCACGCTCAGTTTCCTTATGGTTGGTCACACTCATGAAGATATTGATGCGTTCTTCAGCAAGGTCTCCAACTCTACAAAAAGGACAAGTGCACTTACCTTACCGCATATGATGAATCTTTTTGAAAATTGCATCTCCAAAAAAAGTTGTGCTTTGCTTGTGACTGAGGTGCCAGACTTCAAAAAATTTCTCAAGGAGTATATAAAAGAAGGGAGTGATTCTTTAGTTGGTCACCTTGTGCCGCTACAATTCTTTTTCTCCATACGAGATGGTATACCTATTATGCAGTACAAGTTACGGCCATCAGAGCAGGAGTGGTTACCGAAAGAGGGCTTAATGCTCTTCAAAAGTGGAGAGGATGGAAAGCCACTTCTCCCAGAAGGACAACCAGACCCTATTCCATTGAGTGCCCAGCTCAAGGAACAAGAGGTTATTATTGATGGCATCAAAAAATATGTGGCATGGGTTCAAAAATCGATGCCAAAGAATTCTGATAAGGCAACTGGTTACTCAGAACTATATAAGCATGTGGTCACTATTGGGAGACTGTTGTTCGAGAGTTGGAAGGGCCTACTGTCACAAGTACAGAATTGCAACACCCTTTCTGGCCTAAAACAAGGTGGCGAGAGGAGATTGAAATGACATCACTGAGCATAGACGACATAGAAGCCAGTAGTGATGTGGAAGTGCAAACCCCACACTTTGTTGGACAAAGGAACCAAAAACCTAAAGCATACTTTGATTGCTGCAAGGATCTTCAAAAACTAATGATGGTTCTCATTACTCCAGATGCGTCATATAATCAGCCTATTTGGATGGGTCAAATTATCGACACACCTGAAGTAATCACAAAAAATAGTATTGTTAAGGTTGCATGGTTCAAACCACAAAAAAGGCGACACGAGAAGGAGAGCGAAAGATATAATGGATGCCTAGAGAAAACATGGTCTCCCAATCAAAAAGACCCAGCATGTTTTATAAATGTTAAATCCATTCGATATGGGTGGATGTCAAGAAGCGTTGATAAAGTCACGATTAACAAAACTGCAAGGGAATGTATGTTTTCTGAAGCTTAAAGCAATTACAAAATTATAAAATATCATATATTTAATATTCATAATTATTATAAACTCTTTAATAATAGTACCAAATTGTATACTTAACTATATAAATTTAAAAAATGATATGGAAGATTGACTATATTATTATAGGATTTATATATATATTATTACTACTACAAATTTTTAATTAATAATGTTATATTTAAATATTAATATTTTAATAACAACATCAATATTTATATAATGTACCTCTTATGCTCTTCCTTAATTGTTATATTAGGCAATATATTATATAATTTAATACATTCTACTTTTATAATGTTATTAATTTTTGTTCAATGAATGCTATAATTTATTAAAGGGTAGAATACAAAATAGAATATTCTATATTCAAACATATATTCTAAAGAATATTCCTTTAATATTAGAAAATGCTAATTAAATAGCTAAAATTGCTAATTATTAGGAAATGGGACTATAGCCATGCCCATTTTAGTTACAACTTGCATTTTGTGCAACAACGTCGAAAATCTCATGCTCTTTGTTAATGAAGGGCATTTGATGATTTCATTAAGTTGGCTATATGTTGTGACAATGTGTTGTTTGAGCAAGATAAGAGAAGCTAATCCATCTTTGTCCTCTAGCTCTCTTCCGGTCGGATCCATTTTTGAGCCAATGCCAATGGACATAAATGTTGGGCCCACCATGAACCTTTGTTAAAAGCTAAAAAGTGGCAATGTCATGAGAAGAATCTATGTTTGCACAACAGGGTTGAGGATCATCATGTACATGCTTGTTCGAAGAGAGGGAGATGCAAGCTTAAGACCATTGATCTCATATCACAAGGAGTCTTTAAACTTCCACATCCAAGTAAAGTTCGTAGGAGTTATTTGTCTACGCATGGAATAAAGATCTTTTTTGTTATAATTTTTAATATGACCACTCTTTATTTCAAAAGTTGATTGTTGTTACATACCAAATTATATTGATATAAAGAAACATGCTCACTTAGTGCTCTTATGTGGTTCGATTGGGTATCATTAAGTATTTATAAGAAACTTTAAGCGAAGTTAACATTTTCATTTTAAAAAAACTTTCGATTAGATTTTTAGTTCATTCAAACCCTTAAGAATTAGTTGTGGGCTAAGGTATCCCTCGTCACTCTAAAAGGGTTGTATTATCATATGAGAGTGATTCTTTTTATAATGCTTTAAGGGTATGTGAGAGCTTAAGAGATATGTCTCGGTTAGGGACTATGTCTTTTAAGGCAAAATTTTAAAGTTCATTTTGAGTTATTCTTTAGCATTTAGAGGATCGTCACTGTAGGGATTTAAAATAAGATCTTAAGTCTTGTGCTAATTCCTCTTGGAGTTATATGTCACATCCCATGTTGTGATTATTGATTTTACTATTGGTACTAGAAGTGTGATTGTCAATTTTATTGCTAATACAAGAAATATGATTGTAACTTATGTGACCATGTGATGTCTAGTATGCACAATTGAATAGGCAAATTTGCTAGGACCCTTGAAAACCCAAAATAAGACTTATCACTTGTAATTAAAACATGTGATTTATAAAATTAAATTTTTAATTTAATGTTTAAAGAATTTTAATTTCAACCAAAATATCTCTTTAGTAACAAGTCATAAAGGAGTTTCTTAAACAAACATGAACTTATTTTGATTACCATTTACCACCCACCTCAAATGTGTTTATGTTTTGGAATACCATGTTTTACAATATTTCAAAATGTTGTAGCATTTTGAGATTCTTCATGAACTATAGGTACATTATATTTATAAAAACTTCAATTTGTGAATGCAAAATGCAAACACAAAACATGTCCCACCTCTCACATTTATTGTGTAACTAATTCATTAAATAAATTTGAATTTCAATTAAAAGAGCTCTTTTTAAGGGTTTAAATATAATAAAATTTATTATTTATTGCAAACAAGTTAAATGAAATGAATTTCGAATTTAAAAGATTTTAAAAAGTAAATCAGGAACTAGACTTCATTTTGTGACACTTTGTTTTAACGAAAGATAGTGTAGACTCCTTGGTGTCGTATAAGATATGATAGTTCCGCTGCATGATATTCCCAATGACATTCTCATTGTGTTCATTCAGTTTAAGTGCAAGGCAGCTACATTCTTTAATCTTCTTAATCTTCCTTACGAGTATATTCTCGAGCGGAATCTCGAATCTAGCGCCCTGCAGTTGAAACCATATCGGTGGAAGACTAAACTTGTAATCCTCTTGTCCCGTCATGTTATAGCACATGAAATCACCGGCAAAAGCCAAACTATTGTCGACGCAATAGGGAAGACCAATCAAGGCGTCAAAAATAGCATTCAGCGACACGTATGTCTCGGCGTTCAGGGACGTCCAGCTGCTCCCGGAGTCTATAACGGTTGTGGTATTGGGACTCACCGAGAAAAACTTCTCCCCCACATGGACACCTTCCAAGTTGAGCTTGTAATAGACATCGTAGTCCGAATTATTGGGATTGTTTGGTAATATCGGTGTTGATTGTATCCCCTTCCCTCTGAGTTCTGCTTCCTTACCGAACAACAATGGCGTAGAAACATTGGCATGTTCGTCGTCCACAAAGCAATACGAGAACTTGTTATCGATGGCGTCCCCTAGCTGCGACACAAGCGATAGGGGACCTTGCCCCAAGCCTATCACACCTTGTATACTATCGAAAATTCTTGTCCAGCCAACGGCAAGGCCAACAAACATGTTAGGGAACTTTATCAACTTACCGTCCGGTGAGTTTTGCCTAAGTGAAAACGTATCCTTTCCAAGATAGCCAATGTTGGATCCGCTGACATAGCCGAAGAAGTAGGCGCATTGACGAGGGAGACTAGGGGAAAGCAGATTACACATTCCACTTGTTGGGAAATTATTGAGCATGAAACTGCAGTTTTCATAGTCACCATCGAGGATTGGTTGGTAAGATGAAGATTTCTTAACATGGAATGATGCATGATTGTTGTTACATCCGCTTGCAAGTTTCACCCATACTAGGTCGCTGCCGGTGTCTACAATCCCTATAAACTTTTGAGCTGGTGTTCCTATGTAGATTTCCATTCCCACGATAGTATTGCTGGGTTCGTCCATTGTTTGCAATAGTAACCCATGACTACGGTGATGGTGATGGTGATGGTGATGTTTGTGACGATGACTGTGCCTCAGCAGTCGAGTCCTGTTATAGAAATCCTCTTTCTCCTTATAATGCGTTAGATCAATCTTCAGACAGATGCTTGAAGCACTCAAGCATGAGAAGATCAACCAAAAAAAGACTAAAGATGAAGCCATCAAACTCTACGTCTATAAACTCTAGTTTATATAGTTAAATAGCGTAAAGCCTGATTTGGTGTAGCTTTATATAACTTAATTTAAGCTAATAAAAACTCTAAAGCCTGATTTTGTGTAGCTTTATATATAGCTTAGTTTATTTTAGAACTAAAAAGACATTAAAAATGAAGTAGTAAATTCAATTCTTATGACTGCAAATTAATAGTAAGTTTAATTCACAATAAAAAAGAATACTTTGTACATTAACTATGTTTAAAATTTACTCTCTTTTTGACTTTTAATGTATTCACCTCAATTTCTTAAAAATTTATATTTAATATAGTAAGTTAATTATATTATGTATTTACCGTTGATCTTTTAGGGATGAATATGAATCTAAAATATATTTTATAATAACATTCTATACTTTTAACATATTAATTAAGTAGTAAGTTCATTGCAAATTGTAGTAAGTTTCATTCACATATTCTCAAAACAAACAATAATAAAAATTTTAAAAAAAATACTTTTACATCATGTATAGCTTTAAATATGTTTTAAATTGCATTTATAATCGCTGGTAATATACAATATAATTAACTTACTATATTAAATATAAAATTTTAATATTACTTCTCTTGCACAGCATTTCTAACACACACACCTGTAGTGTTTTTTCAAGCAACTCAGTCAAGTGCTTATGAGCTTGAACAATCTGCTCAGGAATCCCAATAGCAGACATATTATAGAACACAGCATTCTCCGTATTAAGTATCTCCTCGATAGCCAGCCTCGATTCCCCTCTATCAAGTTCAGCAACAGCAAAGTCCCTCACCATTTTCTCAGATTTGTGTTCAAGAATTCTTCTACATTTCTCCAAAGACGGAAGCTCCTTGCTTATCCTCCTAAACATATGTACATATATATGGTAAATTAACCATAAAGTAAAGTAACCTGGGCAATCGTATAGTAAAGCATATATATGTATGTATGTGTTTTAACTATTACGTAGTTAATTAGTTTTACTAATTATTAATATATAAACTGACCTCAATCCTAACGCCCAAGAGTGAAGTGTCATTCTCTTAACTCTGTCAAACCAAACACGTTCACGTATTGCACGGAGTTTCATATTCCTGAATATACACCTTCTGCGTTTCTCCATCCTCTTTGCCTCAATCTTGGGATTGTATGTAGACTCTGCTGCTGTAATCCTCATTCCCAGGAAGAGCGTCGATCCAAAGCTTAAGAAAAGTACATATTAATGTCTGTATGTGCGTGTGTGTGTGTGAACATATATACAGATAGTAATCTTACCTTATATCTGAAGATTAAGATCCTTGCTAAGAAACTTAAGCACTAAACTCTGAATCTTCTCCACAACAGACCTTGAACCACCAACCCAATGACAAACTCATCCATATATCGTGCATACTTCACATTAATGGGAAGCTCATCGGTAACATTAATCGGATTTGCACGAACATGAAATATTGTCTTCCGTTTCTTCACCACTGGCATCTGTTCCTGCTCCTCACATATCCTCTGTATCTCACTATCCACCTTCTGCATATATATGTGACATATAAAAGGTGCTAGAACCGTATGCCGTATACCAAGCTCCTTATACTCTATAACCGTATTTTCCAGCTTGGGTTCTTCTTCAGCATCTTCGGCGAGTACTTCACATCATGTACTGTAGTAGAGGTCACCTCAAACAGCTTCAATATGAGATCTACAAAAGTATATCATCTTCAATGTGTTCCCCAAGGACTGACCTGAGAATATCCCTGTCCAGGCCTCGAATATGTTCTTGAAGTTAAACTCCATTAGCAGTTTAACTCCAAGCCCACTTAACACCCGTATCTCTCGAAGAGCGTATGACACCCCTTGTTTAGACGGTACCATGTACAGTCGGAGCTAGAAGGGGTTCATATACTTTCTCTAGTGGCCATAGCATTGCTTCTTGCACAATGAGGTCCTCTACAGGTGCATATGGTTTAGTTTGACGTACCTTAAACTTGCTAAACATGCTGTAGTTAAGAAAGAAGTCCAGGGTGAACTCCCTCAGTGTATCAGGCTCCTTCTTCATGTAGTACTCCGATCTACCACCAAAGATCTCTGCACGTTTTGTTCGGAGAGCCCAGAGGTGTACAAGGAGGAGCGTGTAGCGGCTCATGGAGTGCTGTGTCGCTCTTGCCCCAAACCTTCGAATTATGTGCCTGCTTCGGTAGTTCTTGAAGTCGTAGCCTCCAGCTAAGAGGCTGGCTCTGGTTTCGTTAAGCCAGTTTAGAGGTAGTTCTTTAGAACCAAGTAAAGGAATCCTTAATCCTGCATTTAAAATTATATATGGTACCTTTAGCACGTATTCAGACGTACATACATAAACATTAAAATACATCTCTATGTGTCTGCGATCTAAACGTACAAAACGACCTGTAGCTGCTTATAATATGAGTCTGTGATGAATTCGTAAGTATGTGTACAAACATGCATAACACATAATGGTACGTTTTCCATAGGTATTACATACAAGAGCCCATTCCACCTCCCGTTATATTTTCATAGTGAAAGCATTTTTAATGAATACGATGGTACCTTGAACCAGCGCTTATGCAATATGCATATAAATGCACATGTTTGTGTATGTACACACGCGCGCACATGTAACTAGCAGGTATATATTTTCCTGATACTATGATTGAATGTAATGCATATATTCAATAATGTATCTATCTATCTATCTCTATATATATATATATATATATATATATATTATATATATTATATATAGACACACACAGAGGTAGATATGATCTATCTAGAGACACTTAACATCTACCAGCCCTCGCAGCTTCATCTTTATGTGCATAACACACACACCTGGACGGGATTTGACACGCTGATAAGCAGCAAGCAACGTGTCCTTGTTCGATACAATGTCGATAAGATTCTCATATTTGTCGTTGGGCCCTCTGGACAAGTTATATATACGCTCTAACCTTCGAGATTCGGCGGTAGCCAGGCCAAATGTGCCCTCTAAGACAAGATCCAGTACAATTTCGGTTCTTTGGTGCATTCTTCACCTTCCCATGGTTCTTCCGCAAGCGTGCAAAATCTGCTTCCTACGGATTGAAATCTACTTTCAGATAAGAAAATGTGCTATTGAATACATACACTATATACTATATTGTAAATTGTTTATACTTGTCCATCGAACTAGCTTACCTGCAGTTTCCATCGGTAATTTGCTTGCAGACAGAGACCTCACTACTGTTCGCATCCTGTCCCGGATTTTAGGGTTATTGTTATGAACCTTAAAACGAAGTAAAGGAAGGCTTAGGGTTTAGGGTTTAAACTGTTAAGTTTAAGGAACGTATACATGTATATTCGGATTGTACATAATATGTTTGTGCACTTGACAAATTTATTAAGATCTCAATCAGATTTCTTTATTGTAAGTAGTTACCAATAAAACATTATTTTATACATATTGTAGGTGATTATCAATAAATATTTTATACATATTGTAGGTGGTTACCAATAAAACATTATTTTATACATATTACCAAATTTCATTAAATATGCATGGACAACCATGAATATATTGTTACTCATTTGATTTGTGTGTTTTTATAATATAAAAGAAGTTAGGTTTTACTCATAATATACAAATGCTAATTTAAAACATATACTTCTTCTTTATAGTTTTTTCTATAGCATTTTCAAAATCTTTATGCAGAATGTGATAATAATCAGGAGTTTGCTTACAAATTAAAGAATTGCATGGAAAAAAGAATTTCATGTTGGTCCGAGTTAATTCTTAATTTGGCATTGCATGTGTTTTTTATCACAGGTATTTCTTTTTTTCTTTCTCTCCTCTCCCTTCTCTCTCTCTTTCTTTATCTTTCTCTCTTCCCCTCCTCTCTCTCTTTCTCTCTTCTCTCTTCCCCCCTCTCTTTCTCTTTCTCTCTTCCCCTCCCTTCTCTCTCTCTTTCTCTTTCTCTCTTCCCCTCTTCTCTCTCTCTTTCTTTTCTCTCTCCCCTCCCTTCTCTCTCTCTTTCTCTTTCTCTCTTCTCTTCTCTCTCTTTCTCTTTCTCTCTTCCCCTCCCTTCTTCTCTCTTTCTCTCTTCCCCTCCCTTCTCTTCCTTTTTCTCTCTCCCTTCTCTCTCTCTCCCTCCTTCCCTTCTCTCTCTCACTCTCCCTTCTCTCTTCTCCCTCTCCCTCCCTTTTTCTCTCCCTTCTCTCTCTCACTCTCTCCCTCCCTCCTCTCTCTCTCTCCTCCTCCCTTCTCTCTCTCTCCCTCCCTCTCTCCCTCCTTTCTTTCTCTCTCCTTCTCTCTCTCTCCCTCTCTCTCTCTGCTCCCTCTCTCTCTCTCTCCCTCCCTTCTTTCTCTCTCCTTCTCTCCCTCTTCTCTCTCTCCTCCTCTCTCTCCTTCTCCTCCCTTCTCTCTCTCTCCCTCTCTCTCTCTCCCTTCTCTCCCTCCTTCTCTCTCTCCCTCCCTTCTCTCTCCCGCCCCCTTCTCTTCTCTCTCTCTCTCTCTCTCTCTCTCCCCCTTCTCCTCCTCTCCGCCCCTTCTCTCTCTCTCTCTCTCTCCCTCTCCCCCTCCTACCTTCTCTCTCTCCCTCTCCCCTCCTGCCCCCCTCTCTCTCTTCTCGCCCTCCCGCCCTCTCTTCTCTCTCTCCCTCCCTTCCCTCCCTCTCCTCTCTCTCTCAACAAGGCAATGCATTGGAGTACTTACATATATGTTTTACATATGTATACTAATTACGTCTTTAGTTCATTAATATATGCTTATTGGTTTTACACACACATAAATAAATATATATACACATGTACATATGTGAAAGCTAAAGTAGACATATAATATGTTTTGTAGGGTACAAATTCATGTATTATTTAATGTAGTTTGAATGTATATATATAAGTTCTAAATATAGTTTAAATATTTTTATGTTTTTCTTTAGGAAATCCCACTGGATTTGACTTAAAACGAGAAGCATCAATTTTAATGCATCGATGCGGATTTCCTTCTTGCTAATATCACACACTATACATGTGCAAGACTAAATATTTTAAATAATATAAATAGACCTTTTTTTATTTTAAGGAAAACTAAATTATATCACATAAATACATGTATATTTATACAATATAATTTATACATGTATATCTGTATAATATAATTTTACATGTATAATATAAACTATGCAAATTATTATACACACATGTGCTTAGAAAAAATATTTATGGAAATCTCTTTCCTACATCATTATATTTACTTAATTATTAGAACTTAAAATGTGGAAGTCAAAAAGCTCTTTTAAGGGTTTAAATATAAGAATTTATTATTTAAATGAATTTCGAATTTAAAAGATTCAAAAATAGTAAATCAGGAATTAAACTTCATTTTGTGACACTTTGTTTTAACGAAAGATAGTGTAGACTCCTTCGTATGATAGTTCCGCTGCATGATATTCCCAATGACATTCACATTGTCTTCATTCAGCTGAAGTGCAAGACAGCTACATTCTTTAATCTTCTTCCCTAAGAGTATATTCTCGAGCGGAATTTCGAATCTAGCGCCCTGCAGTTGAAACCGGAAGACTAAACTTGTAATTCTCTTGCCCCGTCATGTTATAGCACATGAAAGCGCCGGCAAAAGCCAAACTCTCGTCGGTGCAGTAGGGAAGAGAAAATAACATTCAGCGACAGGTATGTCTCGGCGTTCAGAGACGTCCAGCTGCTTCCGGAGTCTATAATGGTTGTGGTGTTGGGACTCACCGAGAAAAACTTCTCCCCCACATGGACACCTTCCAGGTTAAGCTTGTAATAGACATCGTAGTCCGAATTATGATTATGGGGATTGTTCGGTAACATCGGTGTTGATTGTATCCCCTTGCCTCTGAGTTCTGCTTCCTTACCGAACATCAACGGCGTAGAAACATTGGCATGTTCGTCGTCCACAAAGCAATACGAGAACTTGTTATCGATGGCGTCCCCTAGCTGCGACACAAGCGATAGGGGACCTTGCCCCAAACCTATCACACCTTGTATACTGTCGAAAATTCTTGGCCAGCCAACGGCGACGCCAACAAACATGTTAGGGAACTTTACCAACTTACCGGGTGAGTTTTGCCTGAGTGAAAACGTATCCTTTCCGAGGTAGCCAATGTTGAATCCGCTACCATAGCCGAAGAAGTAGGCGCATTGGCGAGGGAGACGAGGGGAGAGCAGATTACACATTCCACTTGTTGGGAAATTATTGAACATGGAACTGCAGTTTTCATAGTCACCATCGAGGATTGGTTGGTAAGATGAAGATTTCTTAACATGGAATGATGCATGATTGTTGTTACATCCGCTTGCAAGTTTCACCCATACTAGGTCGCTGCCGGTGTCTGCAATCCCTATAACTTTTGAGCGGGTTTCCTATGTAGATTTCCATTCCCACGATAGTATTGCTGGGTTCGTCCATGGTTTGCAATAGTAACCCATGACTACGGTGATGGTGATGGTGATGTTTGTGATGATGGCTGTGTCTCAGCAGTCGAGTCCTGTTATAGAAATCTCATAATGCGTTAGATCAATCTTCAGACAGATGCTTGAAGCACTCAAGCATGAGACGATCAACCAAAAAAACTAAAGATGAAGCCATCAACTCTACGTCTATAAACTCCCGGTTTGGTGTAGCTTTATATAACTTAATTTAAATTAATAAAAACTCTAAAGCCTGATTTTGTGTAGCTTTATATATAGCTTAGTTTATTTTAGAACTAAAGACATTAAAAAATGAAGTAGTAAATTCAATTCTTATGACTGCAAATTAATAGTAAGTTTAATTCACAATAAATTATTTAATATAGTAAGTTAATTATATATTATGTATTACCGTTGCTAAAAATATTTTATAATAACATTGTATACTTTTAACATATTAATTAAGTAGTAAGTTCATTGCAAATTGTAGTAAGTTTAATTCACATATTCTCAAAACAAACAATAATAAAATTAAAAAGAAATATTTTGTACATTATGTATAGCTTTAAATATGTTTTAAATTGCATTTATAATCCCTGGTAAATATACAATATAATTAACTTGCTAAATTAAATATAAAATTTTAAAAAATGGTATAACACAACTAAGTGCTTACAATGTTATATATACATTACAAGTGGCAGCATTCAAGACCGTTGATCGTTTAGGGGATTAATAAATAAACCTATAAACAGCCATGGCGGCCTATACTCTGGCAATCTCTCTTCTTGCAAAAGCCATGTAAGCTTTCATTTTTCCAGCATACATTTCATAGACTAACCCGGTACTTATACAGCTAATAATTTTCCAGCCCGAAAACTGTAGCAGATTCATAAACAGGCCTCTGTTCTTCAATTCAAGTAAGAATTTCTATCAAGGCAATCGAATTTATTCACAATTGTTTGTTTCAAGCAAGAATTATCATACAGATTCTCGAATTTCGTTCGATACAAGCAGGAAATTTCTATAGAAAATCATCCGGGTTATCTCAGAACAATCGGTTTCCTTCACAATTGTTCGACTTGAGGAAGAATTTCTATCATACAGCTTCCGGGTTGTCTCAAAGTAGTAAGATATCTGAGAGAGTCATGGCTGTTAGTGTACAACATTTGCATGATCCAGACTCAATTACGTATCTTACACAATCCGCTGCGGTTGAGATTGATGAGCTTCTCATGGGTCCTCTTGGGTTCAGCGTGGATCAGCTTATGGTATGTGATATATATGAATTCATGTATTTGTAGTGTATATACATATATGCATTTTCAAACTGACTTTAAATGCGAGTCTTATATGTAGATTAACTAAAGATATGTATGTATATGAATGTACATATGTATAGACAAGGCTTCGTATATGTATATTCATTTTTGTACTGTATAACAGATATGCATATACAGTGTGTGCGTGGCTGTATGTGTTAATGTATATATATGTTGGTTTGATTGCAGGAGCTTACTGGATTAAGTGTTGTTGCCGAGGTATGATAGGTTTGCTTTATAACCTACATTATTTCAGCAGATTCTCTCCCTCTCTCTCTCTCTCTCTCACACACACACACACAACACACACACTAACGCACCTACTCATTATCAGATACACAATAATAGAAGGTTTAGAAGGTTTATGTATGCATGATTTGTATGTATTGATGTTAGTTAATCTGTGAATGTCTGTGTATACCGACATGAACCAGCGCTTATGCAATATGCATATAAATGTATGTAACACACACCACAACACATAAATAATCTCTCTCTCTCTCTCTTCCTTCTCTCTCTCTCTATATATATATATATAGAGAGAGAGAGAGAGAGAGAGAGAGAAGAGACGCACATACACTTAAACGGCCATCGCAGCTTCATCTTTATGTGCATATGCATGCGTACACACACAGCTGGAACGGGATTTGACACGCTGATAAGCAGCAAGCAACGTGTCCTTGTCCGATACAACGTCGGTAAGATTCTCATATTTGCCATTAGGCCCTCTGGACAAGTTTATATATGCGCTCTAACCTTCGAGATTCGGCAGTAACCAGGCCAAATGTGCCCTCTAAGACAAGATCCAGTGCAGATTTCGGTTCTTTGGTGCATTCTTCACCTTCCCATGGTTCTTCCTTGGGGATCGCAAGAGTGCAAAATCCGCTTCCTACGGATTGAAAACTATTTAGAAAATGTGCTAAAAACTACACAAATGCAGGATTGAATACATATATATCTACTATATTGTAAATTGTTTATACTTGTAGATCGTACTAGCTTACCTGCAGGTTTCATGGGTAATTTGCTTGCAGACAGAGATCCCACTGCTCTCCGCATCCTGTCGCGGATTTGATGGTTCTTTTAATGAACCCTAAAACAAAGTGAGGGATTAGGGTTTAAGGTTTAAACAGTTAAGTCGATAACGATATATGTATATTCGGTTTGTATATAATGCACTTCGCAACATTTACGAAGACCTGGGATCAGGTTTCTCAGTGGTATGAGCATGTGTGTGATAAAATATTATATTGTATATATTTCGTGGGGTTGTCACATTTAGAATGTGATTAAAAAACTATGAATAAGAAAAGTATATGTTTTAAACTAGATATACAAATCACTTGTATATTATGAGTACTAGAAATACATGCAATTCAAATGAGCAACCGTATATTCATGGTTGTTATATATATTCATTAATATATATTAATACATACAGTATATATTAAAAAACACATTACTAATTTTAAATTAAGGAAAATACATTTAAACCCTTGAATTTATCATATTTACATATATATTCCCTCCTCTAAAAGTTTTATACATATATCTTCTTTAAAAACTTCAATTGTAATATTTTGACTTTTAAAATAACAATATTAACTAAAAATATATTTTCAATTCATAATGTATTACAAATAAAATAATTAAAGTTATTAAGTGTTAAATGTCAAAAAAATTGTCATAGTAAAAAATGAAATATTTTTAAAATAATTATATTTAATTATGATATATATGTTTAATAGGTTATATTTTAGACCAAAATAATTAATTATAAATTTTTATTGATTTTTTAAAAATATTTTTTAATTTTAATTTTAAAATTATGAAGTTTTAAATTAAAGTTTCAAGGGTATATATATATATAAAAAAACTTCTAGGGATATATATTAAAATATGATAAATTTTAGGGGTATAAATGTAATTTTCTCTTAAAATTAAATATAAAGTTTTATTGTGGGACTTTTCATTTTTATGTTAAAAAAAAAATTACATTTAAAATTTAAATTATTATAAATTTTGTGATGAATTTGTTGCTAATGACATTGTAATTTTTGATAAATATAATTAGTTTGGGCAATGTGTAATTTGTTTAATTTATTTATGCCTTAATAATTGCCTTTATTTATTTGTTTATTTCACATATTTTTAATATCTTAAAAGAAAAATAAATAATAAAATCCAAAATATATATTTCTTAATAATTTATAAAAAAAAAATTTCAGCTTTATTAAATATTAACCTATTTTTGCGACAAGGATTCTCACATGCATAATTATATATATACATAGACAACAAAATATTACTAAGTTTAGTGTATAATATATTATTCTATTTAAAATTTTAAAATTTAATGGGTAGATTTAGTATATATCCCTCCCTTTGTATTAGTAATAATTAATTAAATTTTAATTATTTAGTAATATTAAAAATCAAAGGAAAAAAATTTGTATTTAGGAAAACGTATGTATACCAAAATCATGTATATTAATGAAATGCATTAACCCAAGTCTTTTAAATTTATATTATAAAATTACTGAAATAATTAAATTGGTAATTGTGATTGATATACTTTATTTTTCATTCGAACAAAAAGATTTTGTATTTAAATTACAACCAATGATACTTAATACATGTCAAATCAAATGAAATTCCACAAAAGAAAACATTAATATTAATAAAGTATATACAATGGGCCGATCCGCACATAGTACACAAACGTAAATTCGTTAAAACTTATCTTAAAATTTATGTATTACTTTGATCCGCACATACTACTTAAAATTTGATTTACGAAACCATTTAAGTATTTTTTGATCCGCACATGGTATACATAAATTTTGATGCACAAATTTTATGTCTAAATAGAGTCTGGTCCGCACATAGTACATAAAACATAAATTTTAAGAACCTATTCATCCGCACATGGTTTTATACTTAAATTTTAAAATTTTGAGCAATTTGAATTTTTGAATTTCAATTTTCAATTCCCAGTCAGTTTGAATTAAAAATCAACGGGAAACAAACATGGTGTTCAAGAGCAAGCCTCTTTTTCGCTCCATCATCCTGAGCAATCAAGGCTCCGGGGGCTCACCCTCTACAACATGGGGATCCGGGTACTCACTTAGTGGCCCATACAAGTCGTAATACACTCCTTTCTTGAGCCTCTGCTGCTCGCACTCCTTATCCCATCTCCGTTGCATTTGATCCATGTTTCCCTCGCCGAGATCAATCAAAACGTTATGCAAAATGCAACATGCATGAATCTGAGTAGGAAAGAACTTTGGATGAACCTTTTGTTTCTGATCCAAGCATCGAAAACGTTGCTTAGAAGGCCGAAGGCTTGTTCCACCACGATTCTAGCCTTATGATGATGATTGTTAAATGCTTGTTCACCCAGTGTGTGGTTTGAACCTGTAAAAAATGATTTATACTTGAAAATCATGAGTGAAAATGAGGAGCTTACCCGGGTAAGGAATCATCATCGCCTCTGCCACTGGTAACCCTTATCCCCAACAAGATAAGGCTTCACTGCTCGTCAAAGGCAAGTATAACCGGCTCCTGCAACAGATCCCCCTCCACAATTCGATTCTTCAATGTCGAGTTCCTCCAAACGCGCATGTCGTGAACACTTCCTGTAAAAACATATGAAGCATGCAACTAGTCAAGGAAAATTTTTACCTGGCCATCCCGTGTAGATGCTCAGAAAGCGCTTCCTTGGATCCACCACGCCTGGAGAATCATGCTAACATTGCTTCCGGTGAAGTAGTCAGCTCCATCACCGGTTGGCGGCTTATGCATCTCAAAGTGAGTACAGTCTATCGCACCAGCCACATTGGAAGCTTGGTTTTTGTAATTCGTTGAAACTCCCTCACAACTGCAGACACCTCTGCTACTGAACTCGAAAACTTCGAACTATAGTTTCAGTCATCTCCAAAACAATCTCATGAGCAGTGGAATGGCCGATGGCGAACTTGTTCGACAACTCATTGTAATCTAAATTCTTCATGAGCTTGCAAAGCGTCACTCCTAGCCGAACATCAGCAGGTATAGCCTTCCTCCACCTCGTGTTCTTCTTTGAAATCCCGCTCTCGAGCACCCGAGTAAGGAACTTAAACGTTGGCTTCCTCATCCGCAGTTGCTTCTTCCATTCTCTGGGATCGTAGTACTGGAGCATGAACTCCTCCCACCAACTCTTGTTCCTCGGTTTGACCCCAAATGCCGCAGTGCCGATTGAACGCTACTGCAAGCTCGAATCTCCACTCCTTATCATCTAGAAACTTGAAAAAATCACAAGACATCCTATCATCTAATAACAATTGTTTTGCTCCTTCTAAAACAACTAAAAGTGCCTGGCCGATGAGGCACCAGGCTTTATTGTCGGGCTCAGGCTCAGGCTCAAACATCCTCCAATCCATCCCCTCGACCCTTGTTTCCCACAAATTAAAAAACAATTCAAATAAAAAAATATGTAGTTACCTCGTGGGGAATCCCTCCATCTCCTAGTGGAGATTTCCATCATCAGGACCTCCTCCAGCTCGGGCATGTCCTCCTGTTTCATTAGAGTTTTAAAAAAACAAACAAAAAAAAGTGAACAAACCTCCACGTCCAAGTTCTCTGATGTCGGGGTTGTGGGATCTCCATCTTGGGTTAAACCCTGGCCCTCGGCTTCCCTCGCCGAAGAAAACCGACCCTCGATTTCCCTCGCTGGGCGCTCGACTTCCCTCTCTAGGGAAAAACCCCTGCATCTCGGGTTGCATCGGTGGGGTTAAACCCCCCTCGGCTTCCCTCCCGGGATAAAACCAGGTTGAAAGCCCCCGGGATGGAAGCCTACTGTGTTTTAAATTTTTTAAAAATATATAGACTTTAAAAAAAAATACAAAACTCACTCCATCTCGTGGCCCCTCTCCCCGATTTGGAGCCTCTCCTCGGCGCCCCATAGTAACTTGGTGGAGCAAAACCTAAAAAAACCCGAGAAGCCGTTGAGTGAAAAAAAAAAATAAAGCAAAGGAAAAACAACATGCAAACAAAAAATTCAAAAATCTCATGTCTCTCAAGATCTGCTTTAGTAGCTCGCCACAGAGTTGGAGAGGTTTACTATTGCCATCACATAATCCCTCCACACGCCGCTTTCTCGCTCCACATCAAGGAAGTCACGTTGCAGCTCAGTGCGACGATTCATAATTGTGTTTCCTTCTCGAATAACACTAGTCAC
Source organism: Selaginella tamariscina (assembly GCA_003024785.1). Taxonomy (NCBI): domain Eukaryota; kingdom Viridiplantae; phylum Streptophyta; class Lycopodiopsida; order Selaginellales; family Selaginellaceae; genus Selaginella; species Selaginella tamariscina. The sequence goes on along the minus strand of PUQB01000774.1, from coordinate 76,485 downwards.
CGACTGGTCGCTCCGCCTCTTCTTCTTTCGAATCCCAGTTGAACCGTGAGCTATTTCTGCTCCAGAATCATCCTCGTTGTCGCTCTCTGCAGCAATCGCTGCAGTTGCAACAGTCGCTGCAGCCTCAATGTCTGCCTCGCTGTTTGGCAATGTCATAGTTTTTTACTATGACTCGACCCTTTACTTTGGACGTTGACTGTTGTTACCTACTGTACTATGTTGATGGACCCTAGATGTAGTAGGAAACAGGCCCGCTTAGTGCACTTGGGTATCTGGTGATGGTCCGGCCGGGTGTCATTAGGTATTTGCAGGAAACTCTAAGCGAAGCTAGAACTTACCTTCTAGAAACCCACCCCCAATTTTGACGTCCCGAATAGGCTGATTGGTCTTTGCATGAGTTCGGCGTGTTAAGTAGGGTTAGGAACACCCCTAGGGTTGACCTAACCCTAGGGTTGCCCTAACCCACGCCCTAAAACCCCCACCCCCTTGGGTAGGGTTTAGGGGTAGGAGTAAGGGTGAGTTATAGGCTCATATTGCTAATTTATCTAAGGGGCTAGAATTCAGTGCCAGCCCACTAATACAAACAGGAAAAGAGGGGGGGGGGCTCCGTCACATAAATAAGGTAGAGTATACGTAGGAGAGCTCCTGGGTTCATGAATGAGTTCGTTGCTCTTCTGCCGGTGCAAGCTTCAGCTTGTGTCGTTAAGGTACAACCCTCTGTTGTGCCGCCCTAACTTCCAGATGCCAGGGGTACGTCCCACCTTCGGGGTAGCTTACCCTTAACGTTGGCGAATCCATGCCTGGGAGGACTTGTGGGATGCACGTTCCAAGAGGCAGAGGTTGAGGCTTGTCTCCAGCCTCCTCCTCCACGTCAAGCTAGGTGCAACACTCACAGCAAGGCACATCCGTGTCCTTGTCCAACTGTGGGCGTGGGATCTTTTGACAGGTTCACTTACCTGGTTCCTGAGGGTTCATTGAGGGGTTCTAGAGTTGGCATTTAGGACCACGTTTGTGGTACTTGGTGCAACTCTTGAATCTAAGGGCTATGGCATGATAGCCCACATCATGGAAGGCAGTGTCACATGGAGATGTGACACTGGGCTAAACGTCACATGGTACAACGCCCGAGGCACGCCCTTTGGGGTTATGTCATGGGCTTGTCGCTAAGGGGTTGGATACTCTAGCAAACAGGCATGCTTGTGCTTGCACTAGGGTGCTAAGCCTTGGGCATCCGCTCAAGGGAGGTTAGGTCTCGTAACTAGGTGTGCTTTGGCACACTTGGCTAGGGGAGTGTTCTCCTTGGAATCCAGGGGTTGAACAACCTAAGCTCATTAGCAGAAGCCCTTTCGTAAGGCACTCGCAAGGTCATGTGCTTAGGGTTATCCCAAACCTAGCCTTAGGGAGTTTGCTTAGCAGAACACTCGTGTCGCCTACGGCGCACACTCGTGTCCTCACTAAGTACTAGCCCTAGGTCTAGGGTATAACTTGGCCACTCAAACCCTTAGGGGTTAGTCGTGGTTCAGGGTACCCCTTGTCGCCCTAAAGGGGTTGTACTCCCGGATGAGGGTGATTCCTCAAGGGGTAAGTGACGATGCCTTAGCTCTGTCAGGGGTATGTGTGGAACACACGTCTCCTTGATGGGGGTTAGGGCATGAGCCTGTCTAGGTCTTCTAGGGCAAGACCCTAAGTCAACTAGGGTTATCCCTCAAGGGTTTTGGGGGTAGACACTCTAGGGAGACTTAGGCTAAACCCTAAGTCAACTAGGGTTATCCCTCAAGGGTTCTGGGGGCAGACATTCTAGGGAGACTTAGGCTAAACCCTAAGTCTCCTGTCCACTTGGGCATTAGAGTCTAACCCTAGGGGTCGTTGGGGTTGTTCTGGGAAACTTAGCGTTGCTCACACAGGGTGATGACGCCGAATGGCCACCTGGCAGCCACGTGTTGCCACGTGTTGGCCCTTTGGGTTAAAACTCTTGACAGGCAATGTTTGGAGGTTGAGTTGAAGCTCGGGCCCCGAGGAAACCATGCAGAACGTTGTACAACTCGTCCTCAAACTTTGCACCAGCGAGCTTCCTCTCTGAGTGTCCGTCATGGAGAAGTAGCTATGTGCCCCAGTCTTGAGCTGGTTCTCCTGAACCTTCTTGTAATAACCCAGAATGTTGAGCCATCTCCTCCGACATGCATCAGCATCATGATCAATCCCCTGCTCCTGAAGCTTCTCGGAAATCACCTCCCACCATGCATCAGATGTCAATCCTCGATCACGACCTATAGACTCTTGTTGATTGATGATATCCTATCCTTTCAGTTGCGCCAGCGCCAATGATTCATCTAGCGTCCAGTTTTCCCCCCTGTTTTTATCCTTCACCCCCCCTTGCAGCACCTCGAACAACCTCAGAATTGTCCTCTATTTCCTACACTCAGATGCAGCTAAAAAATTAGAAAGGAGAAGAAGAAGCTTACCGATGGATTTGGCGGGGTGGATTTGCACAAGGAGGATTTTGCGCTGGTGGATTTTCCAGGGTGTGGGCACACCCGATTTCCATGGCTGAATTTGCTACACCTGCAATGTGCCATCGAGCCCCCAACTCCTTGTGCCATGAACCTAAGAATCTTCAGCGAAAATATTTTTTTGTGTACTTCACAAATTTTATGTACTCACAAGAGAGGTTGTTTAAGATTATAATGGGGAACATAAATTTATGTTAAGTAGTACATAAATTTACTTTCAAGTGCGGATTAAATGGTTTTAACGTTTAATACATAAATTTTTGAGGTACATAAATTTAAGCACTAGTTTTAAGTTTATGTACTAAATGCGGATCAAAAATCTGTTAAATAGTACATAAATTTACGTTTGTGTATTATGTGCGGATCGGCCCAATCACACATATAATATAATAAAATTTGAACGATTATATGTACAATTTAGAACATAATTAAATAAGACATGGATTTGTACTTTACAAAACATATGATAGTTCAATTTTATATAAGTGTGTATAAAAAATCAATAAGCATATAATTAATTATTTTAGGAGTTAAAAACAAAATGAGATGAATGCATGAGTAATTGTTATACATATGTATACTTTAATACAAGATAAGTTACATTTATTCACATTGCCTTGTTAAAAAAAAGAGGTTAGAGAAGGAAAAAAATGAATTAAAAAAATACTTAAAATAAAGAAGCATAAACAATAAAAATTGGTAGTTAACTCAAAATAATAATGTTTTTTTTCTTTTTTCATACAACTTCTTAACTTGCAATCGTACTTTATATATAAATTTTAAAAAATATAAATAAAAACTATATAATATATAGTTTATAAATAGAAAGTTATAGTGCAAATAAAAAATGATTCATATAATTATAATATATCAATAAATTTATTAATGTGTAACAAATTCAAAATGTTTAAATTGGTGCTCAATTCATAATATTATGACATAAATAAACCCAACATAATATTTTATTATGACATAAAGACATATATAATAGACTTAACATGATATTTTTATTATGACATAAAGACATATAATAGACTCAACATGATATTTTTATAATGACATACATATAATAGACCATTATAACATAAAAACATTATGTTTACACACAAACCTCATTACTTGGATTTAGTAAAACAAAGTAATTGTTTAAGGATTAAAATTTAAAGTAACTTATACAGAATATGCTTGTGCACTTAATGACATTTATGAGAATCATAAATCTTGTTTTTATCATGGTATGTGTATATATGTTGTACATATTGTAGATGATAATAAACAAAACAATATATTATACATCTTATTAGCATTTCATAAAAGAAACATGGACAATAATGAATATATTGTTGGTTATTTGGATTGCGTGTTTTTATAATATAAAAAAAGCTTGTTCTTATTCATATAATTAATTTTAAATACATTTTTTCTTTTCAAAGTTTTTTTTATCACATTATTAAAATCATATGCAGAATGTGACAATCACCAATTTGTTCATAAATTATGAAGTTGCATAAAAAAAGAAATTTCATGTTATTTTAAACTGATTACCGACTTTCATGCATATGTTTTTTTTATTTCAAATATCTTTCCTCCCTCCCTCTTTTCATTCCCTCCCTCCCTTTTTTTTCTTTTTTAACTTTCATTATATGTGTTTTTTGATTTAAATATATCTCTCCCCTACCTCTTTCCTTCCTTTTTTTCATTTCTTCCTTCCTCAACAAGACAATGTAAACAAATAGCACTTGTTTAATATTGAAATATTTATATATATGTTCTACATATGTATAATAAATTATCAATCATTCGTCTCATTTTATGTTTAGCTTCTTAAATAATTAACTATATACTTATTGGTTTTTTACATACACCCATATAGAACTAAGTAGACATACAATAATATGTTTTGCAAATATAAATCCATATATTATTTAATAATATTCTAAGTTTTACATATAATTGTTCAAATTTTATTATATTGTATATGTGATTATATATGCTTTATTAATATTAAGTATTTTATGTTTTTTTTTTCAAGGATTCCATTGGATTTGACATACACCAAATATCATTGGTTATTCATCGATGCAGATTTCCTTTACTATTATCATACACATACACATGTATAAAATTAAATGTTTTAAATAATTTAAATAAAACCTTTTTCATTCTAATGAAAACTAAATTATATCACACTTCAAATTAAATTGCATCATATATATAATCACAATTAATTTAATTATTTTAATAATTTTACCATATAAATTAAAAAGACCTTTAGGGTTAATGCATTCATTGTATTTCATTAATATACATGATTTGGTATACATATATTTTCCTAAATACATTTTCCCCCTTGATTTTTAGTATTGCTAATTAATTAAGTTTTAATTAATTATGACTAATACAAAGGGAGATATACTAAAATCATCCCACTAATCTTGAAATTTTTAAATAAAATAATAATAATATTAACATTTTTATTATCTATTACACACTAAACTTAGTAATACTTGTATATGTATATTATGCATGTGAAACAAGTTAATATTTTAATCAACTTTGAAAAAAAATATTTTATAAATTATTAAGAAATCTTTATATTTTGCATTTTGTATTATTTATAGTTCTTTTAAGATATTAACAATTTATGAAATAAACAAATAAATAAAGGTGACTATTAATGTATAAATTAGGTTAAAAAATAATAAATAAAACAAATTAACATTACCAAATTATTTATATTTATCAACAATAATAATGTTACTAACAACAAATTAATCACAAAATTCATAATAATTTTGAATTTTAATATATAAGTTTATACATTTTACATAGAAATGAAGAGTCACGTTATAAAACTTTACATTTTAATTTTAAAATTACTAATGTCCTTTTATAATATACTGTATATATTAATATATATTAATGAATGTAATATATTTTATATATATTTCAAAATTTATAAATGAAAACCATATAATATAGAATTTATAAATAATATAAGTGCAAATAAGAAGTGATTCATATGATTATAATATCAATATATTTGCTAATGTGTAAATCGATTTCAACTCATAATAAACATATTCTTATTATGACATAAAGACATATATAATAGACTTAACATAATGTTCTTATTATGACATAAAGACATATATGTGTATCTCATGTTTTACATTTACTTTATAATCATACTAATAAATAAATTAAACTTTAAATTTTTTTTAAAAATTAGGGACTAATTTGTTTAGTATAAACTTCTTTATGTCATATATAATACAATAGTTTTGTTGCATAATATTCTAATGATATTTGTATTGTCTTCTTTCATTTTAAGTGTCATACATTACATTTTTTTTTATTTCTTTAATAATATATTCTCAAGTGGAATCTTGAATCCTGCACTTTATAATAAATTAACCTCGTAAATTCTTGTCTAATCATGTTATATCACATGAAAACACCAAGAAAAAATGAAATTATTATCATCACAATATAGAAAATTGATCAAAACATTAAAGTCGCATTCAATTATATATAGGTTTAAACATTCATATGTTCTCAAGTTTATAAGGTGGTGGTATTAGACTCACCAAGAAAGAGAAATTTTTTCCCCCACATGAACACCTTTTAGGTAATAAGAATAATTATTTGGATTGTTTAGTGTTAAATGTTAATTTGTTGCACATAAAGATCTCATTTTGCTATGAACCCTAAAATAAAGTAAGGGCTTAAAGTGCTCTCACCCTCACAAAGGGTAGGATACGCTTAACCCTTTTACCCTTATGATATTAATTTAAATTTAATAAATATTAGTTTTTAAAATAAAATAAGTATAAATTAAAATTGTATGCTTCTTAATTTATAAAATTCTTTTATATAAAAAAAGAAAATTAAAAATCTTAAGTATTTATATTAAAATATTTTAAAATCTTATTTAAATTTATGATAATAAAATATGTGACAAGAAAAAACATATTTTTATCCTCGTGAGGGTGATTCACATGTACTTTCACCCTTATAAAGGTGAAGGTAACGGTGAGTCCTTTTTTAAATGTCATATTAGCTTAAGAGTAATTAATAAATGTGGCAAGATTATATGTGCCCTCACTTTTATAAAAGTGAAGGTAAGAGGCAGTTCACATGTGCCATCACCCTCACGTGAGGGTGAAGGTGAGGGTGAAGGTTAAATGTGACCTATCCAGCCTTGTGGTATTAATTTAAACTTAAAAAATTTGTTCTAAAATTAAATAAATATAAATTAGAACTGTAGGCTTCTCAATTATATAAAATTCTTTTATATAAATAAAAAACTTGGCTATTTATATTAATATATTTTAAATTTTTTATTTAAAACCTATATTAATTAAACATGTGGTAAGAAAAAACATATTTTTACCCTTATGAAGGTGAGGAAATTTAAATAAATCTAGGCTTGTTTAGAATCTTACTGTTAAAACCCTTGCAAGGGTGAGGTAAAATGTCACATGTGACCCTGTAAGGGTAAAAATTCTTGAAGGTGAAGGCACTTCTAAAGATAAGGGTAATATATGACCTAATTTTTATGTTATGTCAATAAGAGCAAATGGTAGAATTATAAATTTTGATGATGCAATGGGAGGACGAGAATGCATATAACAACAATTATACTATTTTATTTGAAGTATTGGGTATGGTTATTTTTCAGTTAATTCAATAATATATTATTATAAAAGGGAGCTAAATTAAACTTGCAAGATGCAAAAAGAATCACTCTCTTGCACAAAGCATCTACTATACTAAATTATTATAAGTTCCATTTGCTTAAAGTGTTCGACTTCATTCTTTACATTGAAGTTACAATGATAATGATAGGTACAAAAATTATTTTGAATTAATCAAGAATAAATTAAACTCATATGTGATATGGTAGCCCCAATAATGAAGTTTACACCTTCTACATATTTGTGTTTACTTCTTAATAAAGATGTAAGTGTTAAAAAACAGATGGCAATACCTTTGATAAGGTTGCTTACTGAATTAAATTATTTTTAAATATTGAAACATACAAATGTTGCATAGTTAAGTATTCATTAGGCTATCTTAGAACCACCTCTTAGAAAATATTAAGTTAAATGTTTGTGCACTTGACAACATTTATGAGAATCCCAAATTAGGTTTGACTCATATCAAGTAGCATAAGTTAATGTGTTTTTAATTGTAATATATTATTTCATACACAAGCTGGTTATATATACATATGGTATGTGTATGTACGTTGCACATATTGTAAGTTATATTATATATGTTGTCAACATTTCATTAAAAAAACAAGGACAACCGTGAATATATTTGTGTCATTTGAACTACGTGTTTTTATAGTATAAAAAAAGCTAGTTTTTACTTATAATATACAAATGGTTAATTTAAAATACATACTTCTTCTTTTTATAGTTTTTTTACAACATTAGTAAAATTATATAAAGACTGCGATAACCACTAATTTTTCAATTGCATTAAAAAAAAAACATTATGAACTAATTATTAAGTTTCACTACATATATTTCAAGTATTTTTCTCTTCCATGTCTCTCTCTCCTCCCCTCCTTTTCTTCTCTCTTCCTCTCTCTCCCTTACTTCCTCTACCCCCTCTCTCTTAACAAAAACAAGACAGTGTGAATAAATGTCACTTGTCTTATATTTAAATACTTATTTATAATTATTCATGTACTCATCCCATCGTGTGTTTAGCTTTTAAATCATTATTTGTTGGTTTATTACACCCACATAGAGAAAGAGCTAAGTAAGAATCTCTTTCTATTCTTGATATATATATATATATAAGTTCTACATATAATCCTTCAAATTCATATTGTATATTTGTGCATGACTTTTATTTATTCTAATATATTATATACTTTATTAATATTAAATATTTAATGTTTTCTTTAGGGAATCCTATTGAAGTTGATATAAAACAAATAACATTGATTATTCGTTGATATTACACACAAAGATTCGATGTTTTAAATAAATTAAACCTTTATATTCTAATGAAAACTAAACCCTCCCTTCATTACAACTAATAATTCAATTATTTCACTAATTTTATAATATAAATTAAATGGTGATATACATGTATTTTCCTCAATTTTAATATTTGCCAATTAATCAGGTTTTAAATATAATAATAATCTATTATGCACCAAACTTACTAATGGGGTATAATGTGATATTTTGATGCATGTCTCTACTTTGTAACAATACAAATAAATAAATTAAATTTCTAATTTACAAAAATCACGGACTAATTTAAAATTTCATTTTGTGACACTTTACCAACTTACCGTGTAGCCAATGTTGACATAGTCGAAAAAGTAGTTCGTCCATGGTTGCAATAGTAAATCATCACCATGGTGATGGTGATGTTTGTGATGATGACTGTGCCTCAGCAGTTGAGTCCTGTTATAGAGATTCTCTTTAATCTTCAAAAAGAAGATTGATGCACTCAAGCATGAAATGTCATAAAGATTAAGTCGCTTTCCCACTTACCCTTAGCACAGTATAAATTATGCAAAATGCCTTCCCACTTACCTTTTGCATTGCATAACTTAAAAAAAATTTCTTAACACATGACACGAGGTTTATTGCTTAAGAAATTTTCCTTCCCACTTGATTTTCTTAAACCTTAGTATTCTTAAACCTTAGTATTCTTAAAATACTATATTATTCCCTTAAAATGATCCTTAATTTAAGAGTCATTTTTATTACAGTTACCTTAAGGTTCCATAACTCTCTTTTTGCTTACGTGGCAACACACATCATATAATTAAATTTATTTATTAAGCATATTTATAAATAAATAATTTTTTATAATAAGACCCTAACATATAAGTACTCATCTAAAGAGTGTTGTTTTTTTGAATGATTAAATAACTTGAATGTCATTTTATGTATTAAAACTAAAATATAATAAATATTATTTTAGTAAACACCATATGTTAACTATGTGAAAATCAGCTATTTAAGATTTCTTAAAATTGTGTATGTTTTTAGTTGTCACCTTTGCATAAATGTACACATATAAACATACATGTATACACAAAGAGGGGTTTTTAGATTAAATTATGCAACGAGTGGGAATGGGTTACTATTAAGGAAATTACAAATGGGGATCCTCCAGCCTCTAAGTTTAATAATTAAATAAATATAATGATACGCAAACTCAATTATACTTTTACATTGTATAGCTTTAAATATGTTCAAATTTCACCTCATTTTTAAAATTTATCTTAATATAGTAAGTTCATTAAGTATGTATATACATTACAAGTGGCAACATTCAAGACCGTTGATCTTTTAGGGATGAATATGATCAAAACAGTAAATTAAACATAAACCCATAAACAAGATTATTTATCTACTAAACTAGCGACTAGCAAGGGCATGTGCCATGGCGGCCTCTACTGTGGCAATCGCTCTTCTTGGAAAAGCCATGTAAGCTTTCATTTTTCCATCATATATTTCATAGTCTAACCCGGTACTTATACAGCTAATAATTTCCAGCCCGAAAAACTGTATCAGATTCACAAACAGGCCTCTGTTCTTCAATACAAGTAAGAATTTCTATCAAGGCAATCGAATTTATTCACAATTGTTTGTTTCAAGCAAGAATTATCATACAGATTCTCGAATTTCGTTCGATACAAGCAGGAATTTCTATAGAAAATCATCTGGGTTATCTCAGAACAACCGGTTTTCTTCACAATTGTTCGACTTGAGGAAAGAATTTCTATCATACAGCTTCTGGGTTGTCTCAAAGTAATAAGATATCTGAGAGAGTCATGGCAGCTGTTAGTGTACAACATTTGCATGATCCAGACTCAATTACGTATCTTACGCAATCCGCTGCGGTTGAGATTGATGAGCTTCTCATGGGTTCTCTTGGGTTCAGCGTGGATCAGCTTATGGTATGTGATATATATGAATTCATGTATTTGTAGTGTATATACATATATGCATTTTCAAACTGACTTAAATGCGAGTCTTATATGTAGATTAACTAAAGATATGTATGTATATGAATGTACATATGTATAGACAAGGCTTCATATATGTATATCCATTTTTGTACTGTATAACAGATATGCATATACAGTGTGTGCGTGGCTGTATGTGTTAATGTATATATATGTTGGTTTGATTGCAGGAGCTTGCTGGATTAAGTGTTGCTTCTGCCATTGCCGAGGTATGATACGTTTGCTTTACAGCCTACATTATTTCAGCAGATTCTCTCTCTCCCTCTCTCTCTCTCTCTCACACACACACACTCACACACATAACGCACGTACTCATTATCAGATACACAATAAATACACATGCATACATCATAGAACATACATATAACACACACAGCACAAGATCGATGTGTTTGTTCAGGTGTACTCTGTGCTGGATCATAGCCGTGTGTTGGTGCTTTGCGGCCCTGGAAACAACGGAGGGGATGGATTAGTTGCTGCACGTCATCTTCATCACTTCGGCTATAAACCGTGCATTGTTTATCCTAAAAAACTGATAAACCTCTCTACAAAGGACTTGTTACACAGGTATAGTTGTGTAATGGGGTGCATTAAATAGTGCTTTCATATCAACTTCTTCTATATTACATATATGTGTATATATTATATGATATTAAAGCTCATTGTTTTCAGCTTGAAAGCTGGAATATCCCATTTATGTCACCGGAAGAATCACCTGAGGAGCTTTCGTCCAATTTTGATATTGTTGTGGATGCTATGTTTGGATTCTCATTCAAAGGTACAAGTGTGTGTGCGTGTGTATTGGTAGTATACAGTGAAGATACATACATACTAGGCACAGACAAACATGTATAATTATACTTGTAAAGCTTGTATAATACTTCATATTTCGTTCTCTCTCTCTCTCTCTCTCTCTCTCTCTCTACGCACACACAACAAGCATTATAACAGGACTTCTCCTTAGGTGTACCGAGGCCTCCATTTGACAAGTTAATACAACGCATAGTTCACACTCCCAATGTTGTATCCGTTGATGTTCCATCAGGGTGGCACGTAGAAGAAGGCGATGTAAATGGGCTTGGACTAAACCCAGATATGCTGGTAAGCTTATCAAGTTAATCACATAATAACTGCCATTTTCAAGTTCATAATGTAGTTAATTATTTGATGTAGGTTTCACTTACTGCTCCCAAAATGTGTTCAAAAATGTTTAAAGGCCCACACCATTTTCTAGGAGGAAGATTTGTACCTCCGGCAATTACAGAAAAATACGGTCTTAAACTACCACCGTATCCAGGTTAGATCCTGATTATATATACATATTCGTATAGACGCGCGCGCACACACACACATTTACACACTCTTTTACTTCGTCTTGTGTAAATACCGGACTAAAACTACCATCCTGTGCAGGTACATCTCAGTGTGTAAGGATTGGTAAAACCCCTCCTATAGACGTGGCAAATCTACGTGAAAACTACGTGGGGTCTGTTTTACTTGAAGAACAAGTTAATAAGGATCCTATTAAACAGGTATAACTTGTTTGACTAATTTATAATTTATAATGTGATAAATATAAACTTGTATACATGGTTTAACTTGGTTTACTGCGTTATATAAGTTTACTGAACTTTTTGTTAAATTTAACTGTGCAGTTTCAAGAATGGTTTGAGGACGCTGTGGCCGCAGGATTACCCGAGCCAAATGCCATGTCACTTGCTACTGCTGATGCTAAAGGGCGACCGTAAGCCTGTTTAAGTTTATTGATTCATAGTATTAACATTAAATATATAATTAATTATGCATATTATAATATATATTCTATTGTGTTGTTGCAGGTCTGCCCGGATGTCTTTACTTAAGGGGTATGATGAACGAGGTTTTGTATGGTAAATGATCCCTTCCTCTCTCTCTCTCTCTCTCACACACACACCACACACACACACACATTACTCGATACTTGGCAGGTATACCAATTATAACAGTTAAGAAAGCAAAGGAACTCGCTGCGAACCCGCAGGCATCACTTGTCTTCTTCTGGAACGCGCTCCACCGACAGGTACATCTGCGTGTGTGTGGATTTAGGTATATTTATATGGGTGTATATGTACCCATCTTTTTATATATGTATACATATATATCAGCTCACACACACACACACACACACACACACACACACACACACACACATATATATATATATATATTATATATATATAATATACGTATTAATGAGCTGATATGGATATATGTATGTATGTATATTGTGTATAAATTTGTGTGCACTATATAAATATATATATCTAACACATGGATAAGGCGTGTAAAGCTCACAAATAGGCAACTTGTTGATAATGTATAAGGTACGCATTGAAGGGGACGTGTCTCGTGTTTCTGACGAGGAATCAGATGCATATTTCCACAGCCGCCCAAGAGAGAGTCAAATTGGTGCCCTGGTCAGCTCCCAGGTATATTCCCGGATTTAATTAATCTAGATTAACATATTTAATCCTTATTTTAGAGCTCTGTTATCCCTGGAAGGCACGTCCTTGATGAATCCTACGAACAACTTGTTGCCAAGTATGCGGACAGGTATCACAGATTTGGTGGTTTAATTATTTATTTATGTTAAGTGTTAAATATTATAATATATCACACACGCACACACACACACACACATCAATATTGCAGGAATATTCCTATTCCTAGACCAGCACATTGGGGTGGTTTTAGACTTCAACCTCGTGCTATAGAATTTTGGCAAGGACGAGAGTCTAGGCTTCACGACAGGTAAGTCTAATCAAAATAATATAATTAACCATCAATTAATAATATTTTAATTATAATTAACTATTTAAAAATATTAAAAAGTATACATTAATTAAAACGTTGTTTAGTAATAATTAATAACTAATAATCATTTTTTGTAGGATACTCTTCACAAGAGTATCATCAGATACATGGAAGATGGAGCGTTTATCACCTTAATACACATAATATACACGGGTAGCGTGTGAAGCATGCATTGTTGTGCATGTGATATTCTTTTTAAACCATGTGAAATTAATTAATCCGTATTTAATATAATCTCTATTCCTAATCATAGTTTATACGAATCTTCCAAAGTGAAATAGGGGATATGCTTTTCAATTAAATTTTATTTCTTGTAATAATAACTGGGACCCACGCGGAATGCGGCGCCACGGATATGCGAATACGTAGATTCGAAGATCCACTGGGGATATTCTTCCTAAGTGGAGACACGTCAGCAAGTCGTGGGAAACGGTCCGGTTTCCGCCACGGAATCCCACGTGTAGATCCATGGAATGGCCAGAGGATTCGGAATTGGCAAGCAGATTTACCGGAATGTCGACCCGGTGTCTTTTACGACTATGGCGGAAAGAAGTTTAAAGGTTTGAAGGTATAAGAACAGGGGAGATCGATATGGGGTGTGCGTTGCGGTGTAGATTGATCGATTTCTCGTGTGCGAGTAGAATCAATATATCCTGCATTCGTAATAAGAAGAGATTTGATACAAGGATCGTTCCTGGTAATCCAGTTCTCCCAATTCACAATGCGTGTGTAACGTATTCCCTATATAAATTGAACAAAAGGGTGCAGAAAGGATCCTATATACCTATATAACACACACAGATTTCCTCATGGGTTCTACAGCTTTCGACTTCTGGGGAGGTAATTCTGGTGTTTTCTGTGCGTTTTCTATCTGGGTGCGTATTCTTCTGTGTGTTTTCTGTGTGTACACGTATCTTGGGTGCGTATTTTTTGTGTATATATGCGCATATATGAATGGGTGTATATGTTCCTGTATAGATGCGAGGTGGTTCAACGGGAAGCCGAAGATGGTCGTAATTGGGCACCGTGGATGTGGGAAGAACAAGATTGGGGATCCCCACGATCCAAGGACTTCGATTATGGAGAATACAATCACTTCGTTCAACATGGCTGCTACTAATGGAGCAGACTTTGTTGAATTCGATGTCCAAGTATGTATATATATGTGTGTATACACGTGTATATGAGTGTGTTTTTGTTGTGTTTCAGGTGACTAAGGACGGGCACGCCGTTATATTTCACGACGATTTGATCATAACTGAGGATCATGTAAGTATATAATCAGTTGATTAATTATCCTTAAATATGTTTTTTCCAGATCTCCAAGAGGATTGGAGAGCTGACGTTAGATGAGTTTTTGTCCATTGGTTTCAGAAAAGATGGGGAACAACAGGTACTGGATTTTCTCATATATATATATACGTATCCGCACTTGTATATATTATATACTAATTTTGTATTTGTTTTTTTCTAGAATGGGAAAGCACTATTAAGGCGTGCAAACGATGGTTCTATGTACAAATGGACGGCCAATGTGGAGGATTCCCTGTGTACTTTAAAACAAGCTTTTGAGCAGGTTTATCCTTATGTGGGGTTTAATATCGAGATTAAGCTCCATGATACTTTGCCAACCTCCCCTGAAGAATTGGAGCGTGTCATTAGTACCGTGATTAAGGTATGTGTGTATGTGCCCGTGCTGTGTTATGGTATAAATGAGAATATTATGAGCAGGAGGTTAGACAACTTGCAAATGGACGTAAGGTTTACTACTCATCGTTTCACCCTGATGCTGTGGAGATGTTAAGTCAAATGCAGCAGGAATATCCGGTAAAGATCTTGTGTGTGTGTGTGTGTGTGTGTGTGTGTTAATATGTCTTAAATACAGATATTTTTCTTGACGGACGGTGGAGTGCATGTGTACAATGATACTCGTCGGAACTCTATCAAAGCAGCGGTTGAAGTTTGTAAGAAATGTAAGTCTAAGACCCGCACGCACACAGACGTGTATGTATGCATGTATATGTGCAGGTAATCTATTTGGTGTAGTCTCTGAAGTTAAGGCTGTGTTGAATGATCCCATTGCTGTTTCTCACGTAAAAGAAGCGGGACTCCAGCTACTTACATATGGAGAACTCAAGTATGTGTGTGTGTGAGTGTGTGTGAGAGAGAGAGAGATTGACGATGGTTTGTTTTGCAGCAATGTCACAGAGGCAGTACATAAACAAGAGGAACTTGGTACAGACGGAGTAATAGTGGACCATGTTTCGGAGATAGTGACGGTTGTAAGGAAGATGGACAACTTTGGGCCTTCGGCTGGAGTCGAACCTCGGCCCACTCGAATTAGAGTTGAGGCTTAAGAGGAAACTCCATACGTAATTATAACTAACTAACTAAAATGCTTCTCCCACTTACCTTGGGTTTTTGTATTGCTTTTTTTAAATGATAAGTTACACAATTGTATATATGGCTCGTTCAAATTCTAATAATTCATATAACGCCTTCATAGAACAATGTAAGAATTGTGGGCAAAACAGTTACTTGGAGTTGGTCTCTTCCAATGTAAACTTATTCCGTGATTTATTAGTTATAGATTTATTACAACTTAATACAAACTTACAATTGTTCTAAATCTTTCCACATACTCAAACTGGTATATATATCACCCATCAATATATACACATTTGTATCTGCTGTACCACTTTCCACTAAAGCATCGAAAGCAACTTTTCCCACTTCAAGGTTCTTCCATTTTCCACATGCCCCTAGCAGAGTCTTCCATGTAACCATGTTAGGTTTCAAAGGCATGCTATTAACCACGGACAATGCTTCGTATATTCTGTTAGATCTACCCAGCATGTCAACCATCGAGTTGTAGTGTTCTAGACTCGGGCAGATGCCGTATCTGGGCATCGCTGAAAACCACATTCTCCCCTCCTCTACAAGACCTGCACGGCTGCAAGCCGTAAGTATACCGAGAACAGTTATATCTGTCACTTGTAAACCGGCTTCCTGGAGCCTGTTAGTTAACTCAAATACTCGAGAGGAGTCCCCAACCGAGGCGTACCCTGCTAGTAAAGAGGTCCATGAAACTACATCTGGAGAGTACATAGAGTTAAACAACACTTCTGCCATAAGCATGTTCCCAAACTTGCCATAAGTCTAGCAAAGCAGTCATTATCATCTCGACTTGTTCGAATCCAACCCGGTAAACTCTAGCATGACTCACCTGCCCGGTTCCTATCTCACCCAAGTCTCTACATGCCTTCAGTAGAGCGATATATGTTACAACATCTGGTTCACAATCCATGTTCTGAAAAATCTAATACTAAAGAGCTTTCCCCATTCTCCACGTATCCTAGAAAGAGACAGTTCCATGCAATAATATCCTTCCTGATCATCTTATTGAAGACTTCTTGAGCGCGGAGCAGGCTACCGCATTTGCTATACATGTCCATTAATGTGGTCGACACTTTCGTGTCCGAGTTGAATCCACCGTCTGTCAGTCTTCATGAATGGCGATTCCTTTCTTAAGTAAATTCTGCTTCTCGGACTCCGTCTTTATAATCGCCTTGAGTACTGCAACATATGTGACACTGTCTGGTTCACAGTCCATACTTGTGAACAACAATAGCCATTGAGCTTTCCCCATTCTCCACATATCCCAGTATCAGAGAGTTCCATAGAACGACATCCCGGGGGAATGTCCTGTCAAAGGCTTCCTTAGCAGAGTCTACGCTCCCGCATTTCATATACATGCCGATGAGAGCAGCTGCTACATACTTGTTCCTGTGACAATTGGCTGCAACTGCATTCATGTGTAGCTTCTTTCCCTCTTCCAAGTCCCCTGTCTTTCTGCATTGCTTCAATGCAGAAACAATCTCTCTGACACTCTTTAGCTCCCCTTGTACACCTCTGATCTTGTGTCCAGTAAGATGCTGATGCAGGAGCAACAAGGAGTCACAGTTTTCATACATAAACCCTAAACCCTAACTCTAACCCTAATGGTCTAGGGTTTAGGGTATATGTAGCTTAGATGTATACGATTGGGGGAAAGAGCTCGAATAGCGTTTTCCAAAACCCAGGAGCGAAGGAGGTCAGTCTTTAGTGCTCAAGGTCTCTTATTAACCTCTATTGTGTAAAACAGCGACAAGGAGAACGAAGGAGTGCCAAGGAAATCATTACTGCATTGAAGAAATGTAGCAGAAGAAAGGATTTAGAAGGCGGGAAAAGACTGCATCTGGAAGCGGTTGCAGCTGGCTACCACATGGCGAACTATGTTGCTGCCTCCTTGGTCAGTATGTATATGAAATGCGGGAGTGTAGAACGTGCACGGGAAGTGTTTGATAACACATCCCATCGGCATAATGTTATGTGGAACTGCCTCATTCATGGATACGTGGAGAATGGGGAGAGCTCGGTGGCTATTGATCTATTCACAGTTATGGACTCTGAACCGGACAACTACACATACGCTGCTGTACTCAAGGCATATGCAAGCTTGGCTACAGAGAGAGACTCAGAGAAAGAGAGTTTTCTGGAGAAGGGGATTATCATTCACGAGCAAGCTAAGAACAATGGATACGCCTCCGACACAGTTGTGGCAACCACCTTGGTAGACATGTATAGGAAATGCGGAAGTATACAACGTGCACAGGAAGTCTTTAATGAGATGGTCACTAGAGATGTGGTCTCCTGGAACTGCCTCATTCTGGGATACGTGGAAACTGGGAGAGTTATAAAGCTCTGGAGTTGTTCATCTCTATGGACTGTGAACCAAACTATAACACGTATATTGCTGCCCTCAAGGGATGTAGCAGCCTTGGTGCATTAGATGTTGGTCAGGTTATACATTCTAAAGTTTGCCAGCGAGGGATGGAAGAGATTGAAGTATTAGCGAGCTCCTTGTTGGACTTCTATGGGAAGTGTGGAAGAATGGCTACTGCTGAAGAGGTGTTTAATAATATGTATTCTCCAGATATCGTTTCTTGGACATCGTTGATGGCGGGATATAGTTCTTGTGGTGAGTCCTCTCAAGTGTTTCGTTTGGCAAGGAACGTACAGGAAGCCGGAGTACGAATGAACTGTGTCACGTTTCTGTGTGTTCTCATGGCTTGCAACTACGCAGGGCTCGTGGACGAGGGTAAGTCATACTTTGAGTCTATGTTTACATATGGTATCTCCCCGACTGTGGAACATTTAACTGCATAATTGACATGTTGGGGAGAGCCAACAGGTTAGAGGAGGCATTGTGTATCTTCAAGAGCATGCCTTTTGAAGGAAACATTGTTACGTGGACGGCTTTGATCGGGGCGTGTAGGAAATGGAGGAACCTTGAAGCATGCAAGGTTGCATTTGATGCATTGGTGGATGGGAGTAAGAGAAATACAAGTGCGTATGTTCTAGTGCGTGATATATACGAGACTTTGAGTCAAGATGGTGAAAAGAATACAGAGCATGGTTTTGATCTGGACAAGGTTATCAAACAGAAACTGAAAAACGTTCTAAGATGACAACAACGGGAGAGAGAGAGAGTTGTTACTCGTTAAGTACCAGTTTTTCTGGCTCTCTGAAAGTGCTAGCAAGGACGACATACGAGGCACCTCTCTGTGGGTTGAGCTCAAGAACACGCTCTGCAGCTCTAGAGCAGCTCGTTGCATCTGAGTTAATCCTGCAAGCACTCTGTAGCGTTGCCCAAGCGACATCATCAGGCAGGAAAGGCATAGTCTCTATAAGTTCTTCGGCTTGTTTCAGTTTTCCCATCCTTGCAAAAACATCGATCATGGCATAGTAATGCTCCCTTAGTGGGGAAACCCCGAAGTCCGCGTGCATTCCCCTTAGCAACGTTCTAGCGCCGTCTAGCAGTCCTACGTAACTATAAGCAACGGATGACGATGAATGTTGTCTCATCGGGCTCGAGTCCTTCTAACACATGCATTCGAAGAGTTTAATGGCCTCTCTACCCTCCCCAAAGTGAGCGCAAGATGCCATCATAGTGTTCCACGAGGCAAAGTTCCTCTCCGGTACAGTATCAATAAAACCTTCGCCTGCTGCAAATGCCCATTCTGAGCGTATGCTGTAATGATCGCAGTCCAAGCAACCACGTCATGTTCACACATCTTCTGGTAGTGTTCTTCTACTCTCTGCAGCTCCTTGTTTTCAGTATATGCGGTGATCATGATCGTCCATGCTCGCAGGTCTCTCTCCGGAATGCTCTCAAACAACTCTCCAGCTTCCTGCAGATACCCCGAACGGGCAAATGCAGACATTAAGGTTGTCCAAGCTACTGGATCCCACTGAGACATGAGATGGAAAACCTTCTTGGCTTCAACGAGATCATTGCTCGAGTATGCAGTAAGAATCGCAGTCCACGATATCACATTCTTCCCACTCATGTTATCAAACAAGCTCCTTGCTGTGTATAAGTCTCCACTCTCACTGTATAACTGAACCATGGTAGTGGACAAGAGAGTGTCGCGATCAGGAACGTGCTGAGAGAGAAACTTAGCTTCTTCCACATGCCCGTGAAGGGCATACGCTTGAATAAGAGGCGACCAAGAAACAGCATTCTGCAGCGGCATTCTCTCAAAAAAAGTCCGAGCTTCATGCAGATGCCCGGTCTTGGCATATGCACCGATCATTGAGTTCCATGCAACCAGGTCCCTCTCCGGCATTTCCTCAAAGACACTTCTAGCTTGATCGAGATATCCTCCTTGTGCGAATGCATTAAACATAGTTGTATATGCAATCACGTTTCTGTGAGGTGCTCTATCGAACGCATCCTTTGCTTCGTGCAGATGCCCATTCTGGGCATATCCCTGAGTTAGTGTAGTCCACGATACAAGGTTCCTCTCTGTAATGCTGTCAAAGACTTGCTTGGCCTGTAGCATTTCCTTGCTCTCGGTGTACACACTGATCATGGTGTTCTGTGAGAATGCAGTCTTGTCCGGCATGCACCGGAAGAAATCCTTCGCTTCTGTGGTTTGCCCGTTCTGGGCATATGCAGTGAGCATGATGGTCCATGAATATGCGTTCGGCTCCTGGATTGTATCGAACACCGTACGAGCGTCCTCCGTGCTGCCGCATTTGCCGTACATGTCTACCAGGAGGTTTGCCAGGTACATGTTGTTCTTGAACTTGGTTTGGAGGATCTGTTCGTGGATCTTTCTTCCCCATGTTAGATCGCGAGAACGAGAACAAGCTCTCACAAGGTCTGATAACTTGTCTTTCTCTACCCATGAACGTCCCATAAAATGAACTGTCATGGTAATTAAACACAGATTAGTTCTACATTAACATAAGTGGTAATTTCCGTAATTGATTATATGTAATATTTTTCTGTAGATATTGAAAAATCAGACGAACAGGTCTTGTTAATGCTTCCATAGCACAGTGGTAGTGCGTTCGTTTCGTAAGCGAAAGGTCATGAGTTCGAACCTCGTTGGGAGCATTTTCACTATAATGGCTGCAATCTTCTAGTAAATAAAATTAAGTAAGTATATACTTCAGAATTAAATATATATATTATATATTAAAATTATGATATTTATTAACAATTTTGATTCCACAATAATACACAATGTGTATGCACATTTATACATTTTATTTTATGTATACACGTGGGTGTGAATTCTAAATTTGTAATAATCCGATTGCATATATTTATCTTGAATAAACAATAAAATATATTTTATTATATTTTACATAAAATACACACTTCACTATATTTTTTTATAAATCCATTAATTAAAATTTATATTAAAATATGAAATGGAGTTTTTAAATAAACTTTGTTTCATTCTTAATACTTATAATTTAAAATGTTAAATGGAAAGGCTGTAAGGTTTCATGGTATATACACAGTATATATGCCAAATAGACTCTACCATGGAGGTGCCATGTGGTGGATTTACTTAGCACTAGGTACACTAATCTAGGTGCTAACTAATATGGGCATCAGGATTTACTTGACATAGACACTTAATATAAATACCTTGTATAAGTCAGACCTAATCGAATCATATTTGATATTCACACCTTTTCATTGTGCATTGTTGGAGAAGTTGGGTAATCTTATGAAGGCTTAGCTTTTTTGTGTTTTTCTTTGTTTCCCTCTTCCCTTGTTATTATTATTTGTGATGGTGAATGAAGAAAGATGGTTGCAGTTGTTCGATGCGTTGTAGTTGAGCATGGCGAATCAAACCACTTTCTTGGAGGAAATTCATCGAGTTTTGCAATAAAATGCCAATATGCAGTAGAGTGCCAATCCACACCTTTTGGGTTCGAATCTACATGTTTGTCTAGAGTTATTAAGGGGGAGATTGGAGTAGATGTGTATCATTGGTAGGAACACTTTCAAGGGATTGCTGATTACCATGGATGGTTTGAATCCCAATGGTTGCGATATATTCCAACATGTTTGTAAGGACTTGCCTTGCAATGGTACGATAGTGTTCTGTTCTCGATTGGTGAGATTGGAACATCTTGTCCTAACGATTCAAGCAAGTTCCAAGGATTCCACTGTGGCTTTTCGTGAGCTCCATGACTTGCAGCAAGTGTCGAAAGAGCCCGTTCAGTGATTCGGGATCAAGTTTCAGAACTTGATCAATCGTGTAGATTTGAGCATGACAGAACGTGTACGGTTGGGCTTGCTGTGGCTAGCTCTTTGCCTTGATTTGGATGGCTTGATGGAGGGATTTGGTCCCTCAACTATGGAAAAAGCCTTGAGGATTGCACAACAATTTGAAACTCATTGGGAGCAGCACAATGTGTGTTTCTTGTACCGGCACCTGTTCCTAGAACTTCTTCGACATCCAATCATGTTCCAATGAAAGTGGATGTTGTCCATATAAAGACAAGTCCTTAGGCCACATGAGGGGTTGAGGCCCGTTTGTTGGTCGACGTGTCATGGTTGGGGCGGAACATTCAATGCTACGAGTGTTGAGGTTGGAGACATGTTGTAAGAGCGTGTGCAAATCGACATCAAGTAGCCCACCATCGAGACTGCAGAAGAAGTTGAGATGCTTCCTCAGCCAGAAAACGAGGAGTAGTGCATGGGGTGTCAGAGGACCCGTGCACTAGGCACATTGCATCACCTCTAAAGAATTTGACTCTGCGCAGTCAACACTTCCATGAAGCACCTTTGTTCTTCCATGCTTGTGCGGGCATAGGGGTTTCGATTGAGTTGTCGAACACCAAGCGTTTTATGTTTGTCTTCTTAGGCATGGTAGAAGGAACGTTCTAGTGACTTTGGATCTAGTATATCTTCCATCAATCGATCAGTAGCTAAGTCCCTTCACTTGCACACAATATTTGCCGAGCAAACTTTAAAGGTAGTGTTTGCTAATAAGAAGTCATTTGTTTGATCACATCAAATTGCACACGTGCCTGTGATGTTAGGAGGATACCATTATATACTTCCATTGTGGGTGATGCTGAGTCAAGTCCATGACATCATCTTGGGTATCAATTGTCTCTGTGTGATCAAGGCGAGATGTGATTTCGAGATGTGCACACTGTATATCCCAAGATCCCCTTTATTATGGGCTATAGGACATGCACCTCATGACATGATGGCGACATTGCAGGGCGTCATGGCACCTAAGGAAGAGCATTCTCTAGAGCAATGAGTCAAGGACATCAAGGACTTGTTGGCAAGGTATCTGAACCTATTTAAACCCATTGTAGGAGCTATGAATCCCCTGTTGACTACTCGACATCACATCCCGACTGGTACACCTCACCAGATCGGGATGGGGCACAGGCAACGTTCTCTGAAAGAGAAGAATATTCTAATCGTTGTGTGAGGGAGATACTAGAGTTGAAGGTGATACGTAAGTCCCGAAGTCTGTGGGCGACAAAACCACACCTAATTCTGAAGCCAAATGGGACTACACGTTTCACTATCAACTTCCAGCTATTGAATGATGTCTCTATTCTAGATTAGTATTCACTACCGAGGGTGGATGATTTGGTCAATGCATTGCGGAACAACCGGTACTTTACTATTCTTGACATGGCTTCCGGCTATTAGCAAATCCCTATGGCTCTTGAAGATACAGCAAAGACAGCATTTCAAACACAATTTGGCTTGTACGAATTTACTGTTATGTTGGTCGAGGCCCCAGAAACCTTACCGGATGATGAATGAATTATCGAAGGGCTTTGAAAAATTTGCACATGCGTATATTGACGACATTCTTATTCACTCTATTACGTGGGAGGAGCACCTTCAACAATTACAACGGGTCCTACAGTGATTGGTGCAATACGGGCTGAAGTTAAAAGAGCAAAACTGCAAGTTCAGATGTTCCCTGAAGTACCCAGGATTCATCATCACGGTAGAGGGTGTGAAAGCGGATCCCGAGAAGACCCTAGTTATACGAGAATTTCCTACTCCTGAGTCAGTGGCTGAGTTGCAACATTTCTTGGGGAAGGCAACATACCTAATGAGGTTTGTTCCGTAGTTCTCAGTTTAACAGCCCCATTGCAAGGATTGTTAAAACAAGGAGCTCGGTTCCTATGGTCCAAAAGTGTCAGAAGGCGTTTGAGAACGTTAAGATGCTGTTGGGATCTCCACCTTTGTTGTAGTATCCGGACTTCACAAATCCTTTATTCTTTGGACCAATACTTCAGATGTCGGGTTGGGAATAGATTTGATGCAGGAAATTCTTGATGGTCAACAGTACCCAATTTCTTATGCAAGTCGGAACCTTAGTGATGTAGAGAAAAACTATTTCACCATAGACAAGGAATGCTTAACAGTCGTATGGGCCTTTCAGAAGTTCCATGCGTATGGCTCTGACACGTTGTTAGAAGTTGATCATGCTGCAGTCAACTCAATCATGAAGAGGAGGAATGTGACAGGACAACTTGCACGTTGGGCTTTGATTCTACAAGGGTATTGATTTCGGGTTGTTCATTGACCAAGATTTAGCATGGCAGATGTGGACGCATTATCCCAAGCTTATGTGGTGGTGGCAACACCTGTGGCATATTTGCCAAATGCCCTCCCCAATTGCGTCCTTCCTAGGTGTCATAGTTTCTATTATGACTCCCCTTTTACTTTGGACGTTGATTGTTGAGGTGTAGAAGAAACATGCCCACTTAGTGCACTTGGATATCTAGTGATGGTCCAGCCGAGTGTCATTAGGTATTGCAAGAAACTCTAGGTGAAGTTAGCACTTCCATATAAAAACTTTTACCTTGATTTTTCGTGTCCCATTTAGGTTTTTGGGTGGTTCTGGTGAGTTCGGCATGTTGGATATGGGTAGAAACACCCTTAGGGTTGACTTAACCCCACGCTCAAGTTAGGGTTTAGGGGTTAATGGGTCATTAATTAACTCACCAAGTATAATGAGATTTCGTGCCAGCCCACTTATGTAAACAAGAAAAAGGGGGGCGGCGGCTTTGTCATATAAATAAGGTAGATTATGTAGGAGTGAGGGTTCCTGGGTTCATGACTGAGATCGTTACTCTTCTCTTGATGCAAGCTCTAGCTTGTGTCGTCAAGGCACAACCCTCTATTGTGCCAATCTTAACTTCTAGATGATAGGGGTACGTCCCACCTTTGGGGTAGCTTACCCTTAACGTTTGGCGAATCCATGCCTAGGAGGTCTTGTGGGAATGCACGTTCCAAGAGGCAGAGGTTGAGGCTTGTCTCCAGCCTCCTCCTCCACGTCAAGCTAAGAGCAACACTCACAGCTAAGCAGGGCACATTCGTGTCCTTGTCCAACTATGGTCGTGGGTTCTTGATTAACAGGGTTTTCTTACCGAGTCCTAAGGGATAATTGAGGGATTCTAGAGTTGGCATTTTAGGAGCCACGTTTGTGGCACTTGGTGCAACTCTTGAATCTAAGGGCTATGGCATAATATCCCACATTGTGGAAGGTAGTGTCACATAGAGATGTGACACTGGGCTAGACGTCATACGATGCAATGCCCGAGATACGCCCTTTGGGGTCATGTCATGGGTTTGTCATCAAGGGGTTGGATACTCTAGTAAACAAGCATGCTTGTGCTCGCACTAGGGTGTTAAACCTTAAACATCCGCTCAAGGGAGGTTAGGTCTCGTAATTAGGTGTTCTCCTTAGGACCTAAGGGTTGAACAACCTAACCTCTTTAGCAGAAGTCTTATCATGAGACACTCGCAAGGTTATGTACTTAGGGTTATCCAAACCTAGCCTTAGGGAGTTTGCTTAGCAGAACATTCCTGTTCGCCTACAGCGCACACTCATGCCTCACGAAGTACTAGCCTTAGGTCTAGGGTATGACATGGCCACTCAAACCCTTAAGGGTTAGTTGCGGTTCAAGGTACCCCTTGTCACCTAAAGGGGTTGTTCTCTCAGATGAGGGTGATTTCTCAAGGGGTGAGTGATGATGCCTTAAGGGGGCATGTGTGAGACCATCTTCTTTGTGGGTTTAGGGTTGTTGACGACCTCTATCGTTTAATAGACAACAAGTGTCAAGCCACGATCCAAGAGCAAGGAGGCTTGACTTAGGAGCAGGACAAGGACTAGAAACAAGACAAGAGCAGGACAGGAACTAGGAGCAAGATAGGAGTAGGACAGGAACCAAGAGTAAGATAGGAGTAGGACAGGAACCAAGAGTAAGATAGGAGCAAGACAGGAACCAGGAGCAAGACAGGAACCATGACAGGAACTAAAAGCAAGATAAGGAGATAACAGGAAGTAAGGAGCAAGACAAGAACAAGACAAGATTGATCGTAGAAAGACTGGTGTTGATAGTAACTAATTGTACAACAATTAGGTCAAAGCTTTTATACTCACAACTGCAAGAGCTAATCTGGTCATGAGCCTAATCTAGTCATGAGCTAAAAATGATGACCCTTATCCTGTAGGTATATCTTGTAGGCATATCCTGTAGGTATATCCTGTAGGCATATCATGTAGGCATATCTTGTGGGCATATCCTGTATCCCATATCCTGTATCCTGTATCCGGAATTTTGCATCTTGTATCGGGTCGTGACAACAAGCAATTTGAGTTAACCTCAAATGCGGCGTTTCTCCAATTGTTCCACATTTCCACATGTCACGGTATTGTAGCTTCACTTTTCTATATCCCTCAGTGTTTCTCATTACTAGCTATGCCAAACTAAGTATGAGACTTTTATCGAAATCAAGCTCTTTTCCAATATTAGAGTACTATTCTCAAAACCCTATTCTTTGTAAACATGTCAATCTGGCTAGAGGCGATCTCAGAGGCGCATGGTTGTACACATGTATACGACAAGATCTCGCCAATTTAAAATTAACCATCCACTTGATGTGTCATTGACATAACTTCATTTCCAAATGGAAATTAAATTCAGTCAAATTCGTGACCAAGTGTGATAGCACTACCATTTGTCTTTCGCAACCAACTTGTACTCTTTAATAACACCGACCAATTTAAGGAACATATAAGCTAATATACCTTTTGTACAAACTAATGTGGAAATTAAGAAATTCAACCCATCTCTAGTGCTTCAAACATCAATCTTTAAATAGCACGTGTCTTAACTAACACTCTTATTGTACTCATTTCCCAAAGAGCACATCATACTAGATGCTGTTCAATACTTCCTAACTCTTTATCTCACTAAGTTTAAAATATTGAATTTTAAAACTTAATTTACATGATAAGAGTCTCCATGAATATTGCACACCTTTATAACATTATATTCATGTCCAACTTTCAAACTAATTATGTAAATGTTTCTCAACACTATACCAAAATATAACATTTTCACTAATTAGAACAATTAGTGTTTTGATAAACATCTTTTTAAACTAATCCTTATTCTATAAACAATTGCAATTTCGATATTGATACTCTATGATTGTTTCAATGTTCAATCCTAAGCTTATCAACTAGTTGTTATACTAACAGATATAAACTTATAATCATATTAATTTATTGAAATGTTACAACTAATGTTATGACAGTATTCCGAGGAACTTGTTTAGAGACTAAAAAGAATCATGAACTAGTGTCTAGTTCATATAACTGATTTAGTAAGATATCAACATTCACATAAATGTTATCATAACACTGAAGTGTTATATCAACTTCATGTTTCAGTATACCTTATAATTCAATAGATCTCCCCAAACATGAATAAGATATCTAGTTTAGTACATCAAATTAAGATAATTATTCATTCTAGACACCTAACAATAATCAAAGTACCACATTGCTCCTCAAGCAATGTATTGAGAAACTCCTCATTTCTCAATTAATTTAAAACACGTTTAAAGTTATAACACTAAGGTACTGCCTTACCAAAGTGTAGAACTCATATTTGCTTGAGTCTTTATATTTCATGATTATGGCCACTTCATGTGATCATAACCAAGTTTCGATATTGAGCGCTCCAAACTCAATATTAAAGAGATATCATACCATACTTTGACAAGTCATTTATAAGCAATCTTGAAAAGATTGTCACAAATCCTTCCAAAGTCTAACGTATGAATATCTCAATGATGAGTTGATAGGAAACTTCATATTCTCAAATCAGATATTGGACCATACGCTAGGAACCATGAACTATGATAATCAAGAAGGGACACCAACTTCTTGAGTTAATCACAAAACTCGATATCGTACTTTCACAAATGTTAAAGTAAACTCAAGGAACACCATCATATCTTGAGATAGAAACCGGTAACTAACCAAGGAATACAATCAAACCTTGAGTCAAGAATAATTTATTTTTTTATTTTTTTAAGTTTTTGATATTCCAAAGAATTAAAGATACCTACTTTATAAGTTTTCTGAGTGCCCACATTTGTGACCATGATGCAAAGTCAAGAAACTATCTTTTGAATAATCGTATTCGACTCTAAAATGAAATAATTATTAAAAAAACAATATCAACTTCTGATTTCATCGAATACCAACTCTCTGAGGAGGTACATGCACTTAAACCTTTAATGGAAATTCGACTGTTACTATCATTGATAATTCCAACATAAGTTATCAAACTTAGCAAGTTTCCTTACTTAGTAATAACCAAAGTGGAGAATCCAAATCATGCTCTTCTTAACAAGGAATCACCCTTGTTCAAGAGCTTATCCCCACATTGCAAACAATGTTATAAATTTAATATTAAAGAGTTAAGTTAATAATGAAAATGCACAAGTGTGCGCCGAACGCCTTCACTATGCAAGTCCTTCATTACTCAGTAACTAAAAATGTAAACGTATGTTTCCAACATTACTTTTCTAGTAGATCATGCCATCTATCCAAAAGCTGTATTGATAGATGTTAAATCTTCTACTGCCAAAATCTATTATTCTATCTCATTCTTATGATCCTCATAATCAAGTTAGTCAAGCTAGCTAACTTGAATACAAAGTGCACGCTTACAACTAACTAAGGTTTCAAGTTGTACTTTGTTCAAATAGGTAACTTGAACTTAGTAAACTATTTCACCTAATGTTACTTGTAGCTAGCGTCATCAAAATATTGCAAACATGGACAATACTTTGATTACGTTGGATCTTCGAACCAACTGCTTAACATATTCATCATATGTTAATATTTGACATTTCGTTGTATTATAAGTTCATCACCATAGTTGCTTCTGGAGTTACACTCTAGAAAACATCACTATAATGAGAGCTTATTTTATAACTTCTATCAAAATGTAGTGTCACTCTTATGTTTGAATATGCCCTTCTTTGAAGTAAAGACACACATTTGAACATAATCTTTCTCCGTTTGAACACTATTGGATCAATATTGAATCTTTGACCTAAGCCAAACTCAATTGACATAGTCATGTTCTCAAATCATGTGTTATCCCAAGTTCAAACACCTTAAAGAAAAAGAAAATTTTTCAATATTATATAGACTTAGGATATACAAGACCCACCTCAAAGACTTAGTTTGTAAGTCAGAACAACTAACATGCCACGTTTGTCGAAATATATGGTAAAGTAACCTGAACATTTATAAGGTAAAGTACCTGGCATACAACTTGGAAGTTACCTTCCGTGTGTTACCTCCAACATTGGAGTCCATAATCCACACCTACTTATGAAGTATGTGTTCTCTAAAGAGTTATAAATCTCAGGACTAACTCTTTGCACAGAATTCAGACACTAGCCGACAGTGATAAAGTACTTCGAAAATTTAGAACTAACTAAACCCTGAAACACACTACAACTTTAGGCAATCCTACTAACTGTAGAGAATAACTTCGATACCAATTGTCAGAGTTTTAACCTGAAGGGCTAACACGTGGCAACACGTGGCCGCCAAGTGGCCTTCCGACGTCAATTCCCTGTGTGAGCAACGCTAAATCTTCCAAGATGACCCTAAGAGTCTGACTTAGATGCCTAGTTAAACAGAAGACTTAGAGTAATACCCTAAGCCCCCTAGAATGACCATCCCTCGAACTTTAGAGGTTATCCAAGTAGACTTTAGGATCTATCTTAGTAGACCTAGACATGCTCATGCCCTAACCCACAAAGGAGATGTGTCTCACACATGCCCCCGTGACAAAGCTAAGGCATCATCACTTACCCCTTGAGAAATCATCCTCATCTGGGAGAAACAACCCCTTTAGGGTGACAAGGGATACCTTGAACCACGACTAACCCTTAAGGGTTTGAGTGGCCACATCATACCCTAGACCTAGGGTTAATACTTAGTGAGGACATGAGTGTGCGCCGTAGGCGAACATGAATATTTTGCTAACCTTAAAGCTAGGATTGGATAACCCTAAGTACATGACCTTGCGAATGTCTCATGATAAGGCTTATACTAAAGAGTTTTAGGTTGTTCAACCCTTAGGTCCTAAGGAAAACAACCTAGTTACGAGACCTAACCTCCTTGAGTAGATATCTAAGGTTTAGCACCTTAGTGCAAGCACAAGCATGCCTGTTTACTGAGTATCCAACCCCTTGGTGACAAACCCATAACATGACCGCAAAGGGCGTGCCTCAGGCATTGCATCGTGTGAAGTCTAGCCAGTGTCACATCTCCATGTGACACTGCCTTCCACGATGTGGGTTATCATGCCATAGCCCTTAAATTCAAGAGTTGCACCAAGTGCCACAAATGTGGCTCCTAAATGCCAACTCTAGAACCCCTCAATTATCCCTTAGGACTCGATAAGGAAGCCCTGTCAATCAAGAACCCACGACCACAGTTGGACAAGGACACGAACGTGCCCTGCTTAGCTGTGAGTGTTGCTCTTAGCTTGACGTGGAAGAGGAGGCGGAGACAAAGCCTCAACCTTTGCCTCTTGAAACGTGCATTCCCACAAGACCTCCCAGGCATGGATTCGCCAATGTTAAGGGTAAGCTACCAAATTTGCACCGAGAGAAGAGTAACGAGCTCAGTCATAAACTTAGGAACCCTCACTCCTACATATTACCTTATTTATGTGACAAAGGCCCCCCCTGTTTTCCTATTTACATAAGTGGGCTAGCACGAAATCTCATTCCCAGAGGGAATATACTTGGTGAGGACCCCTAAACCCTAACCTGTCAAATCTAAGGGTATTTCTAAACATATCCAACATGTCGAACTCACCGGAACTAACCATTAACCCAACCGGGACACGGAAAACTAGGGTAAGAGTTTTCTAAAAGGTAAGTTCTAGCTTCGCATAGAGTTTCTTGTAAATACCTAATGACACCCGGCCGGACCATCACCAAATACCCAAGTGCACTAAGCGGGCATGTTTCCTATTACATCTAGAGCTTATCAATATAGTACATTAGGTAATAATAGTCAATATCCAAAGTAAAGAAGAGTCATAATAAAAACTATGACAAAGGTGTCATGTGGCACTAGGATCAGGCACATTAATCTAGGCGCTGACCACCAAGATTTACTTGGCGATAGACCTAATCGAATCATATTTGGTATTCACATCTCTCTCAAGCTAATTAAACTTATTTGTTTTATATTTGTGTTGAAGTTTAATAGGATATAATTTTAATCAGCCAAATAAATAATATATAAACAAATTACTGATTACTGGGGTTTAATTTATAGAAAAACTAGTGAAATGGTGGTGTTTATATATACTTACTCTAAAATTTTAGAAATTATATATACAAGTACATAAATGCTAAGAGAATATTCAGTTTCATTCTAGGATATTCTTTAATATTATTTATATATACCGAGAATATTTTATATTTTGGCCAGATTCCACGTCGTTAGAAGATCGAGTAACGAGAACTGTTGCCGTTATTCGAAACGCCCGTCAAAATGAACAACTGACGTCAGCCCTAAGTTTTCAAAAATGCGCTCTGTATACACTATGAAGCAGGAAGCCGGGGCGTCTCTCTCCCTCCATTCCGCTAGGGTTGCACCATCTCAGGCAATTTCCTTCGCCAGGTTCGTGCCAAGCCATTGTATGGATCTGATGTGTGGCATTTGCATTCATTCTTCCATTGATCCTCCCAATTTGTTTTAGAATTGTGCCCTTGTCCTATTCTTCAGTAATTCAAAGTTCTAATCTAATTACATATATATATTCATTTGAATTTATCTTAATATAATATTAAGTACGCAGCATGTATTTTTAAAACCGATATTATTCACGCACACGCACGTGCTCACACATATAGACCTCTGTTCATGTGACAGGGTTTAAGCTAGAATTTGATGGAGAACACGGATAAAACCCTAACCGCTTTTATCTGTCAGATGTGAGTACAAAATGCACTCGAGAATTGCTTCACAACTTATCATCAACTGGTAACAAAGATACGCACTAGGAAATGCATCCAAATCACTCTCCAAACCAAACAAACGACGACGACACCGAGGATGGCAAGCTTAAGGAACACACGCATAGGTACACAAACTCTAGCCCTCTTGATAGCATTGTTGTCACACGCCTACACTCCACACGTAGCAGTTCAGCCCCTCCATCTCATCACATACACACTCCACAGCACAGTGTGTATGCTCCAATCCCTCCTTTACCTCCTTTATCACACTCTACGTATTCTCCTCTACCTCCCCCATCCCGCCCGACTCCCTCAAGGCCCCCACATCTTTCCCTCCCAAGGAACAGTGCCAGTTCACACCCGGAAGACGAAGCAGTAACGCTCTCATTTACACAAACACCAATGAGAGCTCCGAGTCCTAATAGGTGGCATGGGCAGCTTATACCACGTACACCAAGCGTGCCATCTCCTAGCCTTCTTTCTGGTCCTTGGCATGGTAGATATCCCAGTGAAGGTAGCCCTCATGGGTATACACACGAGAGTGGTGAGCTTGTCGCTTCAAGTCCTCTCAGTAGAACGAGTTCAACATCTAGCCACCACTCTGTGGAGGAGGTAAGCTCTAAAGATACTTATACACACTTGTATATGCCTGCATACACAGCAGGCGGGAGTAAAGCAATCAAGTGAAGAGCATCGTGATGAGGATCAGCTAGGCCTTCTACCATCTATAACAAGACGGAATACTAATCCAAAGTTCAAAATCCACCGGTTATTGATGTTTGTGGCTCATGTGAATCGCTTGATGTTGGTGCTAGCATGCAACATACCACCAGAATGCCTTGTTCGTCACTCAGCATTGATGCAGGTGATTAATGGCATAGGAATACATATACATATACATACACATGATGAAATCTGTATTCGTCTGATTCAAGTGGTGGTTGTGTGTATACGTACACGGATATGTATATACATGTGTAAGTATTCAAATACCATCTCTTCTGACGGATACTTCTTGCAGTCCAGAACATGCAATCATTGGAGGAGGCAATTGCTTCTGGACGACCAACACTGGCGGACTTCTTCTTGAAGAAGGGATACAATCCAGATGGCGAGGAAGACACAAGGGTACGTAAACAGTGCACTCTTGATATGACTGAAAAACCTCACTTGTTTCAGAGTTCGTATTTGTAGAGCCCTCCGTTGCTCCTTGCAGCTGCACTTGGGAGAGAGAAGATGGTCAAAATGTTGCTGGCAGCAGGTGCAAATATAAACCGCCGTGATGTAAATAACTCTACTGCACTCCACCACGCTGCAGCTGCGGGCCATAGGTACACATGCACGCGCGTGTGTGTTTCTAGAGTTACAGTAGTTCTAATGCATGTGTAACTTCGTAGAGGAGTTGTGAAGCTTTTACTAGTTGCTGGAGCAGACATGTTTGCGAAAACCAACGAGGGGCATATTCCGGTAGACCTTACAAATGACAACCGTATTCAACGCTTGTTAAGCTGTCGGATGCGTTCCAGCCAGAGTTCATCTCCAAAGACACCGAGCAAAGAAGAACGTAGTGTCTGTGATAGTGATTTCTACAGCCGGCCGAGTTTCCCTGATGATGAAGCATTTAGCAGCATTAGCAGTGGTAGGTATATATACGTGTGTGTGTGTGAGAGAGAGAGAGAGAAAGAAGATCAGTCTTGGATACAGGAACCAGTGATGGATTAGAGAGTCCTTCACGTGTGAGTCATTTGGTACCAAGTTCTTCATGTTACCAAGGTTCAGGTTCAACTGAACCAGGTGGGCATTAAACGTTCACATTGAGTATGAAACTAATGAGTGAAACACGCGTGCGCACGCACACACACACACACACATGTATGTACGTGCAGAGTCTTCTGAACCAGCAGTAGACAAAAGACAACAAGAATCTCCGGAGGAACGGCCTAAAGAGAAGAAGTCTGTGAAGTTTCTAGCTCCAACTGAGGAAGATCTGTCTCTTATTAGGAAGGACTGGCATGAGGCCGCCCGTTCGGGATGTCTGGGATGTGGAAGAAACTCTTGTGAAGGGAAATGTCTTCCAGAGAGCAGCTCGCCACAGAAAGACAAAGGGAAGGCAGTTGAGCCTACATCTGAGAGAACTGCCTCTTTTCAATGGACCCGTGGTGAACTCCTTGGTGAAGGTGCATACGGCAAGGTATGCAAATTCTATGATTGTTTACCATTGCGCGCACACGTACAAGCACACACGCACGCACGCATACATACACACGCATAAATAGATGAGTTTATGCAGGTGTTTGCGGGGTTGAACCAATCTACTGGTGAGTTGATGGCTGTAAAGCAGCTGAAGATTGAGCCAACTGATGGACAAACCAGGGCCACGTACTTAGCCTCATTACAAAAGGAGATAGATTTATATAAGAATTTGCGGCACAAACACATTGTGGGATACATTGCTATGGAGGAAGACAAAACCAATAACTTCCTCTATATCTTCCTCGAGTATGTCTCTGGAGGTTCTATCCAAAGGTCAGCATTGTGTGTGTGTGTGTGTGTGCGCGTGCCTGACAAAGGGTGTGTATTAGACAACTGGATATAATATTAAGAGCTTATTTGACATTATCTTTATACTTCAGCATGTTGGAGAGGTTTGGGCGTTTTAGCGAACCATTAGTGAGAGTTTACACACGTCAGCTTTTATTAGGACTTGAATACCTGCACGAAAATCAAATAGTACACAGGGACATCAAAGGGGGAAACGTGCTTGTAGATGCAGACGGTGTTGTGAAATTAGCCGATTTCGGAGCATCAAAGGTATAATTCAATTATATATTAATCACTCCATGCTCATGTTAAGTGTAACGTATCGATATGCACATAGAAACATATACGTATAACTATGTTGTTTGTTGTCTTTCCGTCTCATTCATTTTGCAGTTGGAACCATGCAGGCTTTTCATGATCCGACAATCACAGATGGTTGTAAGTCGATACGGTTCTGTGTTTTGGATGGCACCTGAAGTTATTAAAGGAGATGGATATGGACGGCGTGCTGATATTTGGAGCGTTGGTTGTACTGTTATAGAAATGCTAACAGCTGCGTAAGTGTGTATGTGTGTGTGTGTGTGTGTGTGTGCATGTTACATATATAATGTTTTATCGTACAGACATCCTTGGCCAGGAATTGACAACACATGGACTGCAATATTTCACATAGCTAAAGCCAGCAGTGGGCCTCCAATACCAGAGGATGCATCAGAGTGTTCAAAGGATTTCCTCCAGCAGTGTTTTCAACTTGATGCAAGGTCTCGCCCCACTTCTAAGCAGGTAAGTGTGTGTGTGTGTGTGTGTGTGTGTGTGGAGAAGAGAGAGAGAGAGAGAGAGAAGTTAATCATTTAGACAACTAGAAATGATACATATATAAATATGGAGCTACTTAACGAATATATTTTGTAGTAGCAATAATCGTACGTACACGTGTGTGACCCATATGTGTGTGTATTTGCGTCTGTGTAGATTATAGACATACTCTCTTGCAGCTCCTTGAACATCCGTTCGTGGTTTTAGAGCATTGAGGTACAGGGCATTCCACGTCAGCTTTCTGACGTGGACAACTCTGTTTAGGGTTAGGGTGTAAAGACGCGGGAACGCCTTTTTGAAAACTTTGAATTGGAATGGGGAATCCGCGGGTGTTTCTGGAGATAAGCATTGCAAGCCACAAAATCGGGAGGATAATTATCGAGTTTTTTCAGACACAACACCAAAACAGCAGAGAATTTCAGGTGCCTGTGTACAGGTGAGAAGGGGATTGGAAAGAGGGGTAACCACTGCACTACAAGGGGACAAGCTTCTACAGGGTTATACCAGGGTTCATAGCACAGGCTGGTGATGTAGTAGAAGGGAACGGGACAAGTGGAGAGTCTATATACGGGCCAAAGTTTGCTGATGAGAATTTTCAAGAAGAAACACACTGCAGTCGGAGTAGTATCTATGGCAAATGCCGGTCCTCACACGAAACAGCTCACAGTTCTTTATATGCCTTGGACCTGCACCATGGCTTGATGGTAAGCATGTTGTGTTCGGACAGGTTGTGGATGGGATGAACGTGTTGAAGGCAATCGAGGCGGCTGGGACTGTAGGTAGTAAGCCGTATAAGAAGGTTATTATCACAAATTGTGGCCAGATTTCCTAGTGATCCTTCCATATGGTTCTTCAAAATGGATCAAATCCTTTCTATACAATGTAATTACTTCTTTTGCCATCAATTATCTTCTACTGTGATCTATAACACATCTGTGTGCAGACAATTGATATTTTGAACACACGCACGCACGCGCACAAAAGAACACAGACACGTACACGTATACGAACACTATATACTTTTTCTTATCTTACATGTCATATACGGTTTGTTTTTCAAACGTCTTCAAACCATACTTGAAAAAATGCTGTTCTTATCTGAAACAAGAAAACCAAAACTAAAGACATGTTTATATGAAGTAAGCTGTTAATCACTTGCCTTTAAGAAAGATTGAGGGGTGTATCAAACTCAGCGATCCTACCAGCGTTGCCAAGTGCGAGAATACGATCGCAATCTTTAACTGTATTAATCCTATGTGCAATTGTTAGAAACGGTGCATTCCTGGAAAACTGCTCTAACAGTTGCTTGTATTATCTGATCCGTCTGCACATCAACGGCTGCTGTTGCTTCATCCAAAACAAGAATCTTGCACCTTATATACCATAGTATTATTAGAAAATATTTAATATGTTGGTTATATACTTACTTTCTTAGTAGACTTCTTGCAAGGCACAAGAGCTGACGTTCACCAATGCTAAAGTTACTCCCGCTGCACGCAATGTGTCCATCTAAACCTCCGTCGAGACTCTTAATCTTGCTAAGTAGCCCTGATCTTGATAAAGCTTCGTTAATCTCCAAGTCGTTATAAGTTCCAAATGGGTCCATGTTAAACCTCACATTCCCTCCAAATAACACAGGGTCCTGAAATATGATATACCAATCACACACACACACACACACACACACAAGCACGAACTTACTTGTGGAATGATTGATAATCTTTGTCTTAAATCATCAAGTCCTACGGTTTTAATGTCAATCCCACCAACAAAAATGGATCCATCACATGACTTGTTCTCAACCATGCGGAATATGACTGCAACTAAGCTTGACTTGCCAGATCCAGTTCGTCCTACAATGCCTATCTTCTCTCTATCTTCAATCTACAAACATATCATGTCACACACACACACACACACACAGATATATATATATATATAT
Organism: Selaginella tamariscina; assembly: GCA_003024785.1. Classification (NCBI taxonomy): domain Eukaryota; kingdom Viridiplantae; phylum Streptophyta; class Lycopodiopsida; order Selaginellales; family Selaginellaceae; genus Selaginella; species Selaginella tamariscina. Next base: position 39,109 of record PUQB01000774.1, on the reverse strand, counting down.
ATATATATATATATATATATAGAGAGAGAGAGAGAGAGAGAGAGAGAGAGAGAGAGAGAGAGAGAGGAGAAGAGAGAGATTACCTTGAAGGAGATGTTGTTGAGAACTGGAGGAAGTTCTTTCCTGTAAGCCAGTGTATAATTCATGAACTCAATGGTGCCCATTACAGGCCAGCCATCAGGAAGGGAACCAGATTTTGAATGTGGATTTGGTTCGGTTTCTAGATGACAATACTCTTGTATTCTTTCTATACTGGTGAAGTAGTTTTCCACGTCAGCAGTCACTCGGACTGCATTCTGGAACAGCTCTGTAAGCTTGAAGGTTTGCACCAGTATAAGCCCTGCTCATGAGATTTACAGTGAATAATTAAAACTATTAATCATATTATTATACCTGGCTAATCCGTGAGAGATGGATCGCCTAAGAAAAACAAGAAGGATTGAAGCACATGTGATGCATATAGTTGTTATAAAGTCTAGCCTTACACCAAGCCATCGCCCAGAATGCAAATACAAGATATATGCCTTGTGGTTAGTATCAATAAGCTTAATAAACTGCTCCCGTAATCTTTCTTCAGCTTTATATGCTCTAATAGATAGTGCCCCCTAGTTTAACAGCATTATCATATATTTATATACATTTAGTATACTTCACAAATTTACCTGGTATGTTTCAGATAAATGTGCACAAACTGGAGACTGAGAAACTGCATCCAACCTCTTTAGAACATTACAAACCGTTGTATATCGTTGCCGTAAGTATATCATCGAACAAAATAGAAAAGGAATAGTAATAAGAAACCATGGTATGAGCACGGATATCAGTACCATCCCTCCTAGAGTCGAAGCTAGTCTCTCTAAACATCGCTGTAAACACATGATATTATTGATAAAATGACATGGTTATACTTAATACTCACCAGTAACAAGGGTGATAGAATTCTATCTGCAACTGCTTGGTCCTTGCTAAACCGATTAAGTATTCTCCCCAGGGGATTCTAATAATTTAATCAAGTCAATTAATATAATTCAATTAATATTTACCTGATCAAAAGAATGATACTGGGGAACGGAAAACTTTCTCAGTCATCTCTGCTATGCATTTTCACTGAGGAAATCAAAGTAGCTTTGAGAAACATTACAGTACGTATCAGCGTGGCAATTGCTGCACAGATTGCAATTGATCCAAAACATATCAAGTACTCACGATCCGAAAGCTATATTCTCCGTCCACACAAGTATCCAGTAATCTACCATTAATATAATTGCTTGTCCCAGAAGAAACACTATTACTAACGCTAAAGATATGAATCTGTAAAACTTAGTTAGGGCTTTGAGGTTTTTTAAATTTGAACTTACTTTCCCGCCATATTTGCATATTGCAGATAATTTGAAAGTTTCACACTTCCAGTCTCTGTGTTTTCCTCCATTATCAATTTTTCCCTCCTTGTTTTACTGGATTCACATCGCTCTTCATATTCAACCACTCTTTCAACAGTCCCATGTTTACTGCGTGTTGTGTAAGTTAACTTCTTCGTGTGTTACACGTCTTATGGTGTTATCATCCATCAAATATACTTCATCACAAGCTTGCAAACAATCTTAGAGTGTGTAGCTATTATCACAGTTCTTCCTTTAAGAATTTCACCTAGCACATGTTGAATTAAATGCTGTGATGTGTGTACATCGATGGCCGAGAAGGGATCGTCTAAGAGAACAACAGGAGCCATGCTATAACATGCCCTTGCAAGGCTAAGTCTTGCTTGTTGTCCTCCACTTAAGTTTACTCCTCGCTCACCCTGTATAATTTGTTTGAATAACACACACGCACGCACATACACACACTCACAATTTCTGTATTATTTCCATTTATGAGCTTCGAGATGTCATGGTTTAGTGCGCAAGCCGAAACAACCTTGTGGTACCAATCTTGGTCGTATTTATTTCCAAAGAGGATATTGTTGCAGATCGTGTCATTAAGAATCCATGGTTTCTGTGGTGAATATGCAAAGCCGTGCTCTTCAACCCAGTGAACCCGACCTTGTAACATCTTATACAAAATATGATTAGATATGTGTATATATAATTATATTATTTATACCTTCATTTCTCCTAGAATACCAAATAAAAGAGAGCTTTTACCACTTCCTACTCGACCAGTGATGGCAACAATCTTTCCCCTTGGAATTTCAATGTTTATGTCTTTCAAGGTTGGCTCCTTTGATATACTCCAAGAGAAAACACAGTTTGAAGTTTTAAGAGCAAGAGATGAAGAAATCTATTAAAATAGAGTGTTATTACCTAGCATTAATTAAAATGTTTAGTTTTAACTACCTCTGCACTTTCAGGTTTCTTCAAGCTACTAGGGTACTCCAAAGTGGATGGTTCGAAGAGGGTCTGTAATCTTTGAAGTGCAACCATTGCATCTGTACATAATGGCAAAGCTGCAACAAATATGTCTGTTCAGGCGTGTGTGTATGTGTGTGTGTGTGTGCGCGTGTGTGAGTTACTCTCAACTAAGCCGTATGTGTCCTTTCCAAGTATGCTAAGATAAGCTAGAATTGTAAAAGCTGTTTCTGGACTGAGTTTCCCATATAGAGCAATGTAAACCCAAAAAGTTGCTAGACATGCTAGTGGAATGGCTCCATCCTGAAAATTAATTACAATTAAGAATTGTAATTATTAATTAATTCATAATTAATTTCATTAGTATTTACTTTATGTTTAGAACTAATGTAAAATTTATGGGAACGTAAGCTTACTCTAATTGTGCACATATATCCCTTAGATAAGTGCAGTTGTATATCCACCCTATTTCATTAGAGCGAATATTCTCTATTTTGTTAAGAAATGCCGGAATCCAACCGTTAAATTTGATGGCTCTGATGCCTCCCAAAGCATCACTTAAAGTTGCAATACGTGTATCCGTCACCTTCGTATAAAAATTTATTAAATATTATATGTTCCCTTTTATTTAGAAAATGTTCATTATTTACCTGAATTCCTTTTCTCCCTAACCATCCCATGCGTTTTGACAGGTACATCTATCGTATAATGTCATATAAACTGTTTATGATAATTGTTATATACGTATGTGCTCTACACACACACACGCTTGTGCATATGCATATGTGTGTGTGCAGTTAGTTGTAACCTGAACTCCCTGTGCAATAATAAGCAAGAGTATAGCGGGGATCGCTGCAATTCCTGCTTCCATAACTATGAACCCGCTGATAACCACCAAATGTGGTACAGCCATAACAACTGCATATAAACAACTACATCACACACATACACACACACAATATGCACCCACCATAGTGGAGAAATGACAATGCAGTCATCAACCTGTACGCGTCATTTGTTATAAGATTTAGCATAAAGCTTCCAGTTACATCCATACTGTCAGCCATCCTCGTATGTAGCATCTATATATAAACGTGAAACGAGAGAGAGAGAGAGAGAGAGAGAGAGAGAGAGAGAGAGAGAGAGAGAGAGAGACCTTGTTGAACACTGCCATTGAAACTGCAGCGCGAACTCTGACTCCGGCAATCCAGCTTAAGTGGTAAGTATGACAATTGCACAAGCTTTGAAGAGTTGGCAAGAAGAAATTCGCCAAAACAAGCAATAAATCATACCATGAGACAGTACTACTTGCCCTCTTAATAAATGCCTTTAAGACATAAACCTGCAATATTCATCTATACATGTTTATAAATATATATATTCATATATAATTTACCTGTAAAATGTGGCTTAATAACCACAATGGTCTCAGCAAGCAAATAAGAAAATACTCTTTACCTAAGAATTTAACCACCACTTTCCATATTTTCCTTGTTTTATCTTCCTCAAAGCACTTGTTCCATCTTTTTTCACAAAAGTCTGTCCTGTCTTTCTCCTCTAGTTCATATAAATCCTTCATCTGGTTAAGATTATTGTACACATGGTGTATATAGGGATAACACACACACACGCACACGCACACACGTAAACCTGCAAGGTGTGTTTGTTTCCCATGGAGATTAAGTTGTTCATCCAGCACCATGTTAGCTTGCTCAATAATGAAGCTTTGAGCTTGGGAGTTTCCATTGACATGATTTGTTAGGATATGCACTTAAAGCTTAACATCCCTCGACATATTTAATGTACCACTAGGAGAATGATGCCCACTATAAGGCATTTTCATATTAAACTATTGCCTTAATGCATATAAATAATATTATTCTAAGGAAAATGTATCCATTATATATTTGATTTAGATCTTTCAATAAATTTACAAAGGTAAAATAAAATATGCTTAAGGAATATATGTATTGGACAGGAGTAAAAAGAGTGTGTGCGTGCGTGCCTTAGACATTAAAATATAAATCGAATACATGGTCATACAGATCGTATATACACACACATAGTCTATATGTATAGTCAACATAAAGTGTATAAGTTACACTGTAAATCAGTGGTCAATTGGTTATAAAATAATGATTTTATGTTTAATATTTTAGGACCAATATAAAATTAAACCTCCATTTTATAAATTCGCCATTTATTATGCCCTTTTTACATAAATATAAATTTATCTATCTATCTATATATATATGCATATACTTCACATGCCATTTAATTAGATAATATTAACTTATACATGTTTTTTTTAAAATAAAATATTTTGAAAACCTAAGTAAGGCCAGAAAATAATAATAAATGCAGGTTATTAAATTATAAGTATCAAATTGTAGAGGACATATATCAAACTTAGAATGTCACTTCTATGTATATTTATCATATATAAATATATGATATGTTTGTAAAAGTAGTTATAAAATAAAAATCTTAAATTTAATTTAAAAATAATAATAATATCTTAAAATATTATGCTTAAAAGTAAGGCTATGCTAACTTATATGCTAAAAAAGATTGGATGTTAATTTAATTGTTTACATTTGATTTGATCTTAAATTTTATTTTAAAAATACTGACAATGTTTAAATTTTATTTCAGTTTTAAATTTTATTTAAAAAATAATAAGATAAAATATCTTTAAATTATTAATTGCATAATTGTTTTACTTGTAATTTTTCGACAAGCACAAGTACTTACACTTGTGAAATTTTAAAATTCAAACTCTTGTTCCTTATGTTTGTTTAAGGTGAGAAGTTTTGTTAGTACGATTAAGATTAAATATATTCTAAAAATATATTTTAATTAAATAATCCAATTTTATTTTAGTTTAAACTTTATTAAAAAAATATTTATTTCTTTTAAATTAAAATATCTTAATAGTTTGTATAAAAGATAACGAGGCCTGAACCTTGATACAATATACTTTATTACATATATGTGTTTAACGGGTACTTTTGGAAAATGAATTACAGTACACATTTGTAATAGTTATATACATTTGTTGCTTTAAATATGTGAAGAATAAATAATTGTATGATATTAAAATATATTAGTAATATTATAATATTAACCTACACTATAAATATATATATTTATAAAATATAAATGCATATGTGTATTAATGTTATATTATTACACACACACACACACACATATATATAAACTAGTTTTATGTAATTTAAATTATATATTAAATTTGTATATAATATGTTAAAATAAACCTTATCCTCCATATGTTGTATTTTTAAAGTATGATAATGTATTTATAAATATATGCACTGCACATGTGAAACATCCAGCCTTGGATAAGCTTGTTTAATAATTTTTAAAAATACTATATTATGAATTTGTCAAAAAGTACAATACATTTCAAGTGAAAATGATAAAACATATAATGAATTTTTATTAAATATTTTGTATCACATGGACATCATCTGTAAATTCATTTTGAATTTAAATAGGGTTAATAATGAAGATGTGACAATTACATATGTAAGTGATTTGAACCAACATTGTGTGGCGATCTCGATGGGAGTTCAAAAAATTATGTCTTTTCATATTATATTAATTATATAATGTAAAGATTAAGTTTGTGTTATGTTTTCTTGGTTGGTCACAGTACCTTAATATTATGTGGAATCTTTTCACATTGTGTAGCATGAAGAATTATGATATATAATATTAATGTCTAGTGTACATCATTTGCTAATGCAAGGGGTATCTTCTTTTGATGTTATAATAAAAAGTAATTCTTTTCATTATTTTAATTAGTACAACATTATACTCACTTTATAATAATTTGCAATTCATGACTTCCTCTCACGTAAGAAATTTAATTTATTGGAGTTGGTGATGTGCGTAATATTGGTCACTCATTAATCATATGATTACTAAATTATCTCATTTAAGAACATTGTTAGTCATCAGGTTCACATCACAAATACCTAGAATAAAGTTGGTTATTAGTTTAACATTTGTGAACAGTGTTACTTATCTTATTTAAGGCAAAAGTTGAGAGAGAAGACTTTTGAGCACATAAATTAAAATACAATAAAGTATTTGTTTCATTGGGTTCACATAAAAAAGAAGGATGGTTAATGAAGAACATTGCAAAAATATTAAATGTGAGAAAACAGCTTTATAATGAGGGTTATATAGTCTTGATTGGAAATGAGTGTATTCTTATAAGAATATATTTTATTCATTAATTTGTATAAGGATAAAACTAGATAGGGTATACAATTTTGTCATATAAAGTTTTAAATTTTTAAATTTGAATAACTTGTAATTTAATTGTAGTTATAATGAGGTTAATATTAAAAAAATCATTATAATAACAAAGTCCCTAAAAAATTTAAAGACTTATTTACATAATGAATAAGCATATGCTTATGTGGCATGTGAACAATGAGGTACATAATACATTCTAAAGCTTCTGCGACATCTCTTTTTTGTATTCAATTTTATTACAAATTTGTGCATTAGTGCATGTCATAATGTATGAAGTGACTTTATCACATAAAGAAGTCCACAATAATAATATCTTATATGGATATGTACACCATAGTCTCATAGAAACAATAACCAAAAAAAAAATTGTTTACATAAATAATTATTATGTAATGTTAATCAACTTGTTTCTAAAATACTTGAGTCACTTATTAATCAACGCCATGTATTAAAAAAGATTTAGGAGGTTAGGTAGAAATCTTTTCATATTAGGGTTCTTAAATCCAACTGATTACTAAGGCATTGTCATTTTATTATAGGTGGGAATCTTATCTTCCTGATAGAAAGCGAAAAGGATGAAGTATGCTTCTCACAAACTCAACATGCATTAAGAGTTCATCACAATTTTTTTTATAGGGATTATATAATTTGAGATGGTAAAGTTATAAGTATAAAATTTGTCCTCACCATGTTTAATTTATTTTAATAGTGTTGGTCACTAAATAATGTTGTTATTCACGAGTTTTTAATTCAAAAGCCTGAAAGAATTTCTAAACCTTCATGCCAAGTCATCTTTACATAAGACTCCCTAAGATTACATGTTAAATTTCAAACCTTGAAGGTATAATACTTTTCATACTTGAAGAACGTGTACTCCTTGCTGTTCAAATATTATATCATAAATTATATACTTTATATAATATATATATTATAATATATATTATCATACTTTTGTCTAAAAACTTATGATCATAAATTTAATGTAAATTTAAATTTTATTTCTTTTTAAATATTATTTATGTACACATAGTTACATTTGAATTGAAGAGTTATAATTTTCTTTTTTAAATAAATTACAATTATTTTTCCTAATAAAGTGCAAAATAAAAATATCTTTATTTATATAAATCAAACAAACAAATGATGTCACACACCACCTAAGAAAAATAATGTGCCACTAATAATAAATAAAATTAAGTTGATTTTTTACTTGAATAAAGAAATAAGTACATTTTTCTTATAGCTTTTTATTAAACTAATTTAAGCTGTGTAATTAATCCTAAATCCTATATATTTGAGATTTCTTTTTTATTTTACATAGGGGTAGATAATTGAACTCCAGCATAAATATCATTTGTGGAGGAGGTGAAAAATAAAAACCCATTTGAATTACCACTAATAAAGATTATAAAAGTAATTTTAAATATAAGGTGTATGGTTTTTTTTCATTCAGTTTCACAAATTGACATAACGTTTATTGTAAGAATTGTTAAAATGTTATACATTGTAGAAAAAAACGAACAAACCTTCATTAAAAATAAAAATCAAATTAAATACACTTGTTAAGAATGAATAATGAATAGAATTTGTTTTTTAAAGAAATATCTAAAACATCGAATGTTTATTTATGATTTACAAATTGGGGTAAGATAAAGTTACAACATTTTTCTCTCACAACATGCATACACATTCGCACACACACACTCACACACACATATGCAAACATACTCATGTATAGATCATATAAACATGTAATGTATTTAATATAAATATTTTAATAATTATATTATTATTCTTATGATGAATTAGAATAGTAAGAAGATTTCATTTATTACTTAATAAGAAATGGTTTTTGAAAAGAAAGAAAAATAAAGTTGATGAGAAGAATAATAATTATATATATTAAAACAACAAAATAGTAGTAAAACAAGTGGTTGAACATCCACATATAAAAGATAATATATGAAAGATGTAAATAGAGTTAAATTCTTTTACACACTTTTAACGCATATGTTACAAATACTTTATTCATAATTATGAAGTCACTACTAAAATAGACATGAGTCTTTTAAAATTATTCATTTTAATATATGTCTTTTACATGGCACAACATGGAAAGTGCCATGTAAAAGAGATATTAAAGAAAATCTTACATTTTTGTTAGAATTACTTAAGTTTAAATATAAACAAAATTCTTCTTTATAAAATAAATTAATTTGAATATAAATCAATTAATGAATATTGTTTACCAAAAGAAGTTTTTATGTCTTTAATCAAAATGGATAAACTAATAACTTTTATGAAAAACAATAATTTAATTTAGTGATATACAAAATTTAATTTTCATATACTAAGCTATCATATAATTGAGTAAAAATACACAATTTTCATTAATAGTTTTAAGGTTTAAATTTATTGAAAACTAAATGTTTATAATGTGAAAAACTAAACATTTAGCATTATAATTATTTTTGTTTTAACTTAAAAATTTAGTAACATTTGAATGAAAGACTTATTAAGTTTTACATGTGGTTTTTTATTAGTTTTTTAACAAAGTGGGAAAAGTTTATTTAAAACTAATAACTTTTCATATGAAAAACCCAACTTGATCTTTGTTATTCCCATACCAGTCCTTCAAGCAAGAAAGGAAACTTGCTTTCTTTTTTTGTGTCTCTTTGGATCTTTAACAACTTGTTTCCTTAAAACTTCTTAGCCACCATCTTATTTGGTTCAATTATCCCTAAGTGCTACAACCTCCACTGACAATATTGACAACTCACTTTATCATCATTCGACATCTTGAGGAACTTATATTGGGCTGAATGGTCAAATCCAAAAACCAAGCATAAAACATGTTATATACTGCTATCTCATTAGAAAACTAATGTCAAACCATAGTTCATTTGGACCCCTTGTTTAAAGAGATCTTCTAACTTTTTCACAAGGAGCTATATAAAGGAATTCAAAATATCACAATTGTATGACTAAGAGAATTTGACTTGCTTCTTTGGAAGTTCTTGTCCTTGGATTCAACACCTTCACACTTAGAGACACCACTTGTTCTTTGTGTTGTTCTAGTGGAGTTAAGGCCTTCCCAATGAAGAAGTAGCACTAAATTCCGATAATCACCCCAAATAATTGTTGGTTTCAATTGAATTGAAAACCACACAAACCTTGTAAACACCCCATTTAAAACTTAATGCAAGCATGCTAGATTGGCCAACAATGCATGTTGCATTTGTATTGTGGGCATTTTAATGGCAATAAAACATCTTGTTTGGGATTAAAAAAGCTTGCTACTCATGCCACCTCTTTGATTCTCAAAATTTCCTTGAAGTAGACCTCCACACCTCCTTTTTCCTCAAGACCATGTTCATAGTTGCAATCATGATTTTAGAGTTTAGGCAACTTTTGAATGATTAAGAAACCCATAAAGAAAACAAGTCAAAATGTAGATTGGTTTTTAAATGCATTTTACTGGCAAATTGTGTAAATGTTGTCCACTTTCAGTCGCACGAGAGTTACATCCTTATGCATGTAAAACTTGTGATTCTCTACTTAAATTATTTAGCTATTTGAAGGACTAGGGGAATTTAAAACACATTAGCACTATCAAAAAAACTTGTTAGATTTAACAAATGCTTCAACACTTTGTCCTCGTTTGACACAATCTCGCCAAAGTCAACAACAACAACAAGCTCAACATCAAAATCAGAATTGTCCCATGTCTCCCCTTCTTGTTAAATGCCCCTCATTTGGTCAATTAAACCAATCAAATAACCACTTCCATTGTCTCTAGCATCATTGTTTATTACTAAACTTAATTCATGGCATTTATATTTAAGTAGACCATTTTGTTGGAGTCGTACTTGATTTGATACAACATGGGAATAGAATCTAATAGACCTATTAAAAAATTGACTATTCTCATGGCTGCTAGTACAAGTAAGAAAATGACAGTTCCATGCTCCCAAACATTTTATCTTGTCATTCATCTTATCAATTTGCTATTTATGTCACCGTCTTTGCCCTCGCATCAAAGATTTATCAAGTAAATTAAGTAGTTTGGTTTTCAAGCATTTTCATCACAAAAGAAAACCAAAACCAAACTAAAGACCAATAAAGAGATTGACCCTCATTTAAGTTAGCTTGTTTTGACACGCATTTTAAATTTTTTATTTAGTATGCAATCCCAACTTGTAGATTCCGTGTTGTCAATGTTTGTAACCAAGGACGAGTATGAAGGAATTTCAATCTTTGATTTTCAACCCTTCAATTGCATTTGTTTTGTTTTGAAAGCATGTATCAAGCCTTCTTGGCTTGGAGTTACGAGCAACAACACAAGAACATTGATCATGGTTGCCTAATTGCACTATATAAGTTATGTATTGCTAATTGTTCAACTTGTTTGTGTTGTGGGAGATCCAACCAATTTGCAAAGCTCTTTGCTGAGGGGAAAGATTAATTCCTGTTTCTCAAGGTGATAAAGTACTTGAAGACAATCAAGTAGGAAGTAACATGCATTGGAAGAATTTACAGATAATGTCAATTTATGTATTGGTTTTGGGCCTGTTCAAAGACCCTCTTTGTTCAAAATTTTGGTTTCTTAAGAGAGCTACGTAAGAGCATTGTTATCAACAATGAGGAATTACAAGTTGGATGGCTTTATTTTTGTTGTTGCCACATGATGAGGATACTCTTGGATCTTCCAATGGGAAAGATTGCAAAACCTTGAAAACCTATATAGTAATTTTAGAAGCTTTTTCAAAAACCAAGTAGAAAAATTAACTATAAACTAATCAATTTAAGAGTTAGATGACAATCAGTCTTTCATTCTCTATGCCTTGTTTCCCTGTTTCGGCTTTCCTTTCTTTTCTGCCTTAAGCTTAAAGCCAATGTATTCACTCAAGCACCTCCACAAGTTGATGCTCGTGTTCGACATTATGAGCAACTCCTGTCACGAGCAAGAAGAGCGTTCCATTCCCGTTGCCTCTGCTCAGCTATTTGCAACTCGAAGTTCCTTCGATAGGCAAGCATGCTCTCTAGCTTAGCTTCTTGCATTCGAAGAATTTCAGCTTGCCAAAGTTCTTCTTTCAGTCTCTTTTGGACAGTCTGTTCTTCCTCCTCTTTTTTCCTAGCTTCTTCTACCTCTTTTTCCCTCTCCAGTTGTTCCTGTTCTTCCTACAAGAACAACAATAAAATAATGATTAAGAACATAAGCATAAAAACATGACGTTTCTACCTTTCATATGTTTTGGCGATGCTGAAATCTGTCGGTATCCTCCCTACCCTTCTGAGCTTTGACATCTTCAAGGTAAGCTTTCCCTTGTTTCCAAAGAATAAACTGAGAGCCGACATGTTGGTAAAAGATTACTTGAGCAATAACAGCAGGATCGAAAACAGCAGGAGGTCCCTTTTTTCCTAGTATCTTTTGTACAAGATTTCGGGAGCCCCTTGAAAACCAATGAGGAAATGTAAAATCTGCGCGATGCATCTAATTTGCATTTAACTCATGAATGGCAAGTGACGTACAAAACAATTCCGCAAGACCAGATATCGGCTTTGAAACCGTCATAGCCTTTGTCACTGATGATCTGTAGAACGATAAGTTCACACAAGCTAAAACAACAAGCAACGCAGTTACCTCGGGAGCTACATAGTTTGGCGTTCCACATGTTGAGAAGGCCACCGACTGTGAAATCATTTATTAATTTTACGAACGAACTTAACTCGGCACTGTTGAGGAAGAGCGCTTAGACCGAAGTCTGAGATTTTCAAGTTTCCATCTGAATCCAATAGCAAGTTCTCTGGCTGCCAGAACAAACAGTTAGTCGAGAGCTCTACAAATATCATTTCGTTTCGAGAATCACCTTTAAGTCACGGTCCCTGCTGTGAGAATCATCCACAGCGTCGATCAGTTGCTGGAAATATGTTCGAGCTTTACGTTCATCTTGCTTTCCCTCTCACCTGGAAGAAAAAGAAATAAAACGAAATCTATGTCATTCTTTAATGGAAAACTGTCAGGTGTCTTACGATCTTGTCAAACATTTCTCCACCTGTGACATATTCCATCACCATATAAATCTTGGTCTTGCTGCCTATAAAAGTCTCACCAAAAAAGAAGATGGTAAGCTTACTTACTTCAAACAGCTGAATGACGTTGGGATGTCTCACCAGCTTCATTGTAGAAATTTCCCGTTTGATCTGTAAAGTTCGTAAAGATGACCAGCAATGAAAGCGAGCTTGACCAATTCTGCTTTTGATCGACCCCTCGTGCTTCAAAATCTTCTCCTCTCTCGTTCGTCTCCAAGTTCCTGGCGTACTTGACCTTGGCAAAATACCTTCTCCAAGTGTCCGTCCCAGTTCATACTTCCCGAGTTCTCCGGTAACTCATTCCTTCCCTCTGGATGGAATTCCTAATCCTCAAGAGCGACACAACGCAATTGATCCCAGTCAGCCAAGACAAAGAGATGGATGGATCCATGCAAATGCGCGCGCGCGTTGATTACCTGCCATCATACAAATGTTGTAAATGTGGTTGGTGCCAAATTCCAGGGCGATCGTAGAAAGCTTGCAAAGCTTGTGGTGACGCCAATTTAGGAACGCCTTTGACCACGGACCAAGGCATATCACCATGCACGTCAACGTTCAGTTGTTTGAGACTACTCATCCAGAAAGAATTTAAACTTTGACAATATTGGAACCACAACAACACAAGCTAGACGGCCGGACTTGGGTGTAATGAACATTGTGGAGGAGGAAATTCATGACTCATTTTGGGCTTTAGGTAAACGCATCACATGCATGAAAGCGGAACACAGATGCTACGAGGAAAAAATACAGTGGCGCCAAGCGTAACAGGATACAAGACTTGGCAGTATAACACAAACATTTTGGTTCTGTGTGGATGACATTCGCCACTGTTGGGACCCATTGTGCAATCTTAAAGGGTTAAGTCGTGTTCCATTACAACAGTCGGTTGCTAAAGATACATTAGGGGGGTCAATCTTAGAAAATGTGTAAAATAAAATATGCCGTTTTTACATTTTGGTGGATTTTAAAAAACGCACTTTTGAATTTTAAAAAACGCACTTCTGAAGGTGCAGATCTTGAAATCTACCAAATTTAATCAAATCTGTTTTTCTTATGTTTTGGTGGATTTAGAAAAACGTACGTTTAAAGGTGCAGATTTTAAAATCCACCAAATTTGATGGATTTAATATGAAAAATTTGGTGAATTTGGGCATAGTTGATTTCATCAAATCCTCCTTAAAAAATTTAAGATTGACCCCCCCTATTAATAACTTTGGCAGAGCTACACCAACTGCGGAAGGGAGGATTTGTGGTTAAACTTACAGGCTCAGAAAACTCCACTTGAGGATTCAATTCTATCATAACCTATTAAGGTGGACGAAGAAACCTTAGCACCAACTCCAACATCGACTGTATAATCTCTTTATTCTAAATGTGGACAGCTACGATAGTGGAGATAAAGAGGAGGGATGCAAAGGCACCGAGCTAGCCATAACCAGATACGTGGTGGCAGCTCATACGGGGCTATGACGAGCCTCTGGAGATCATTCGACTGGCAGGCAAGACTAGAACATTAGCGATGGATCGATCAGATGCCACGGATGAAGTCCGCGGCCGCTGCCATGCTTATCTCGGAGATTCCAGGCGGAATAATCTGGGATCTAATCTCGGGCTCGTCCAAGAGTTTGAACCAGTCAAGCCGCACTGCACCGTCGAGACTTCAACTAGTTTCTGTTGAGAAACCAGCCTCTAGTCTAGTTGGACTCGGGGAAAAATTGTATATAGTATATACAGAAAATACAAAAAAATAGTTAGTAGGGTTTTTAGTTGCTCATCCCAAGAATGAGATCCGTTTTTTTCTAACATGGTATCGGAGCCAAAGAAGATCTCTGTGGGGCAACCAGCGGCACCAGAACATTCAAGTGACGTCTTTCTTCGGGTTGCTTCTCAAGTTCAAAACGTAACCGTCACGAGTAGTTGCGGGCTGTGGAGTGCCTTTTTTTTTTTCAAAAACGGCTGGTTTGTGATTTGGACGCAATGTCTACCAGTAAGGCTCTTCCAATTCCAATCTTCGATGGTGTTGACTTTGAGAATTGGGTGCGTGAGATCTCTTTCGTGATGATGAGAGACAACAGTCTTCGAGTTGCTGATGGCTCGGAGAAGAAGCCTGCAGTGGATCCCCAAGATTGGGAACTGCGAAATGACAAGGCCTTGTCAGTGATGGGCATTGGCCTTGGACGTTTGCATCATCATCTGGATTTGACGAAAACGGCTGCAGAGAACTGGACAGAGTTGCAAACTGTTTTCGGCAATAAGCGCGTGGGAATAGCTCAGTCGTCTCATTAAAGGGCAGATTTTTCAAACTCCAGTTTGGACCTTCAGAGCCGGCCTCTCAGTTCTTGGGGAGAATGAAGTCATTGATCACTCAACTTTCAGCTCTTGGAGAGAAGGTTTCAGATGTAGACAAGGTTACAGTGTTGCTTGGAGCATTGGTTCGCCCAGATCATGAGCAACTACGAACCACGTTGAAGAACACATCAAACTTGACTTTTGCTACACTGCAATCAGCTGTGATCAATCATGATCCTGAAACTTCAGGTGAGGAGCATGCCAGCGGTAGTAGAGGATCGTCCAGTTTGGATGCACCTCATGCTCTTTACATGGTGGGTAAGCAGGAGAAAAAGAAGTCTGTTCCACTCCCCAGTTTGGGAAGAGTGGCGGGAGTAGTGCTTCTGGTTCAGGGCCATCAAAGGCCAGTAGCAAGAGTGTTCCTCCAAGCAAGATCGGGCCTTGTAATTGGTGCAAAGAGATGGGGCATTTGAAGAAGAATTGCCCAGACATGGCTGCGGGAAAACCACGTGCAAGTGAGAGGAAGAATGCTCCAAGGTTGGCGCTGGTGACTCGCTCCTGCAAGCAATTTTTGCCTCAAGCTCAGCTTGTCTTGTGGCTAGATAGCTGCGCAACCAGCCACTACACACCAGTTCTCTGTGCGTTCAAAACTTTTCGAGCTCTCTCTAAGCAAGATGGTGTGATTTCTGGAGACAGCCGAAGTTCACCAATGGAGATTGCTGGAGTCGGCACAGTGGAAATTCGCTTGGCTAGTGGCGAGGTGGTTGAAGTCCAAAACATGTTCTACGTTCCTCTCCTCAGCCATACTCTGTTCTCAATGGGCAAGATTGCAGATGCCGGTCTGCGAGGAGTTGTGGATGAAACAGGCATTACATACACAGACAAGCAAGGAGTTCATTTGGCTAGAGGCCTTAGATATGCTGGTTTGTATAAGCTGGATGCCGAGCTTGTAGTTCAGCAGGAACAAGCTTTCTCAGCCAAACGAGGCAACATTCAACTCTGGCACATGCGACTTGGACATGCTCATGAAGCTGCGATCAAGGCAGTAGCTCAAGATCAGGCTCATCTTGAGAGCTACACGTTGTGGGAGAGTCTCCAGTTTTGTGAGGCGTGTTCATTTGGTCGTCAGCATCGACAGCCATTCCCCAGTTCGGGCATTTGCAGTAAAACGACTCAACCACTGGAGTTGGTGCATTCTGATGTCTGCGGGCCCATGCATGTTCAGTCTCTGAGCAAGAAGAGGTACTTTGTGACGTTTATAGATGATTATACACGTTACACAGTCCTCAAGTTGCTGCATACGAAGTCAGAGGTTCTTGAAAGTTTTAAGACTTTCAAGAATGCAGCAGAGAACGTGTGGAGCGGGCTGAGGATTCAGGTTCTCAGGAGCGACCGAGGAGGAGAATATCGATCTCGAGAATTTGCACAGTTGTGCAATGAGGTCGGGATTCAGCAACAGTACACAGCTCCTTACTCCGCTCAACAAAACGGTGTAGCAGAACGTATGAATCGCACCTTGATGGAGAGCACACGTTGCATGCTAATACATGCAGGAGCTCCTCTCAGCTACTGGGGGAGGCTTTGAACACCGCAGGTTATATAAGAAACCGTCTTCCTTCGTCGAGTTTAAGCGGAGAGACTCCCTTCACACGCTGGACTGGGCATCGACCAAGTTTGAAGCATCTCCGAGTTTTCGGGTGCGTGGCTTTTGCTCATGTTCCGG
Organism: Selaginella tamariscina; assembly: GCA_003024785.1. NCBI lineage: Eukaryota > Viridiplantae > Streptophyta > Lycopodiopsida > Selaginellales > Selaginellaceae > Selaginella > Selaginella tamariscina. Next base: position 22,372 of record PUQB01000774.1, on the reverse strand, counting down.
ATGCTCTTCGCAGGAAGTTGGAGCCCAAGAGTATACGCTGCATCATGGCAGGATATTGTCATGAGAGCAAGGCGTATAGGCTGATCAATCCAGAGAAGAAGAACACGCTTGTCATTAGTCGGGATGTACAATTTAATGAGAACTGCTTTTACAAGGATCAGTTTAGGGTTGCGGTTAATCCGGTGGAATATGTTCTTCTCAAGGAGGAGGAGAGCGGTGACTCTCAGGTTGCCCAGGTACAGCTCCACCAGCTCAAGCTCCGCAGGACCCTCAGGCTCCACTGGTTGCACCACATCAGGAGCCACAAACCCCAGATCTACAAGAAGATTCTCAAGTTTTGAATTTGAGCAGAATCAACCGCCTTTCGGACTCTAGGATCTTCCTTCATTGAGGACTCTGCAAATCCCTTTGAAGAGGGTTCACTTCTCAACCTCTTCATGATGCTCCACAGGAGGAGGAGCAGATTCAAACGTTGGAGCTGGATTACGCTCCAGAGCTGGTGCAGGGAGCTCCAGTGGATACTCCAGCTCCAGCAGAGGTGCAGGGAGCACCAGTGGTGGCTCCAGCACCAGAAACTCGTCCCATCAACACAGTCACGCGAAGTGGGAGAGTGAGTTACAAATCCCAGCGAGCTCGTGAAGCAGAGGAGTCTTCCTACATGTTTTTCACTGCAGCTGGCAATGCCAGCAAGCTGCCTCAAGAGCCTCGAACAGTGCGTGAAGCTCTCAACTCGAATGAAGCAGCTCACTGGAAGGTTGCAATGAAGGAGGAGTTCCAGTCCTTCAGAAGAACCGAGTTTGGGATTTGGTTGTACTTCCAGCAGGTCGCAAGCTGGTGAGTACTCGGTGGTTGTTCAAACGCAAGCTGGATGCTCAGGGAGAGATTCTCAGGTACAAAGCCAGGTTTGTGGCTAGAGGATTTTCCCAGCTTGCAGGTGTGGATTTCTCGGAGACATTTTCACCAGTGGTAAAGATGACTTCATTCGTCTCCTTCTTCGACTTGCAGCCAGCCATGACTTGGAACTCCACCAGCTCGATGTGAAGACCGCTTTCCTGTATGGGAAGCTTCGAGAGGAGGTGTACACCTCTCAACCTGAAGGTTTTGTTCAGCCAGGACAGGAGGACAAAGTTTGTCGTCTTCGGCGAGCCTTGTACGGGCTCAAACAGTCCCCGAGAGCATGGTACGAGCACGTGGATAGTTTTCTCATCTCTATTGGTTTCAGGAAAACTTCTGCGGATGGGAACATATATGTTTTCATCATTGCTCGGCATTTGCGCTTCTAGCCTTATATGTGGATGACAACATAATGGCTGCTAGTGAGATTGGTTTGGTTCAGTATATTGAGCAAGCTTTCCACTCACGATTTGAAATCTCAGCAACTGGAGCACTGTCCTTTTGCTTGGGGATTCAGATCATCCGAGCTCGTGCAACGGGGATCATTCAACTCTCTCAGAAGCACTACGTGGAGGAGGTTCTTCACAAGTTTTCCATGCATGATTGCAAGCCAGTCAGTACTCCCATGGAAACCAACGTTCAGCTCAGTCATTTGCAGCAGCCGCAGTCTGAGGAGGAGAGGTTGGAGATGGCCCAAGTGCCCTATCGACAGGCAGTCGGGTGTTTGATTTATCTAGCCATTTCCACGAGGCCAGACTTGGCATTTGCAGTGGGAGTAGTCTCCAGGTTTCTGGAGAATCCAGGAGCAGCTCACTGGTCTGCAGTGAAGCGAATCATGAGGTACTTGCGAGGTACAACAAGCTTCAGTCTCACGTATGGAAGAGTCAACCGTGGTCAACTGAGTTTGACCCGAGAGATGGAGCTGTTTGGATTCACCGACTCTGACTGGGCTGGAGACAAAGACTCAAGACGATCAACCTCAGGTTATTTGTTTTTCCTAGATAGAGGCTTGATCAGTTGGAGTAGCAAGAGACAAAGCATTGTTGCTTTGTCGTCCACAGAGGCTGAGTATATTTCAGCCACAGTAGCAACTCAGGAGGCAGTGTGGCTTCAGGAGTTGTTGAAGGAGATGAAGTTCAAAATCAGCAAGCCACTGGTTCTATACTGTGATAACAGGGTGCAATTGAATTGTCAAAGAACCCAAAGTTCCACGGGAGAACCAAGCATTTTGAGATCAAGGTTCACTTCATCAGGTTCTAGCAAACAAGATTTGGCTCAAGTATCTTCCCACAGAGGAGATGACTGCTGACCAAGCCTTTGACCAGGGACAAGTTTCAGCTGCATCGTGAGAAGATGAAGGTTCAAGACTCTCACGGCTGAGTGGGAGTGTTGAGAAACCAGCCTCGAGTCTAGTTGGACTCGGGAAAAATTGTATATAGTATATACAGAAAATACAAAAAAATAGTTTGTAGGGTTTTTAGCTGCTCATCCCAAGAATGAGATCCGTTTTTTTCTAACAGTTTCTAATCCTCTCTCCTTGATCCACACTACTACGAGCGGCTCCTCCACCGTGGGCCGAACAAAGATGACTATGCCAAGCTTGGCACCGCCATTCGCAGCAGACGTGACAGCATCAAGGTCGTTCACCACTTTATCGATGCACTCAGACTTGACCGACGATCGCGACGCGGGCGTTCTGGAAAGTTGGTTCCTGTGAGGATCGTTCGAGCACAGAAAAAGTCAACTTGCTGTAACCGATCGTTGAGCTCAACCAAACCGCCCGGGCCAATTTGGACAAGCCTCTCTCTGCCTCAAACTGAAGGCCCACTCTCGTGAGTGCTTTACAGAGCTGAATGAACCAAAATTGCTCATGGAAGACAGAGCAATCGTACTATAGAAGCAACTCACCATGATCTTTCATGAAAAGCATACTTCTCTTGTGTGCTTTGGTTTCATTGTAAATCCGCTTCCTGTCGAATACCCGATTCCACCGACACTGGCCCTTGATTGCTGGTAAGGCGAACGACTTCTTCACGACAAAATCTTTCCAGAAATTCCGCATAGCTCTTGACGTGATTTTTCATGCAAGGTCGCTTCCCCTTGCCATATCACACCGGCACCAGCTCCGAGCCTGAGAGACCCGTGTGGCCATCATGAGCAGGGGTGCATGCTGGTTCAATAACAACATCCTGGGGGCTCTAGACGGTCGACTGTGAGAGTGGTCAACGACCTGTCTCCTTGGAGGTAGTTAGCCATGATGAAATAAGATTCAGTGTCGTAACACCGGATTCCACTTATCACGACGTAAATACATATTTTTACTCCTTCCAGGTGCCACATCTTCATTTTCAAACATAAAGAAAAACTATTGAGCAATAGCAAGCTCCTCCTCATTAACAACATGATAAATGAAAGGCCTAGCCGTTGAGTTAAAAGGCCAAAGTCCAATTTTTTTAAAGCCACTCATGATAGTGGAACTCTAAAATTCTAGAATATTTAAGCATATTCTAGGCATATTCACTACCACCAGGTAATGGATATGCCTAAAATATGTTTAGATATTTTATTAATCTTATAAACTTTCCTATAACACACTTCCAATATATTCTAGTTTATTCTACTATCCAATGGTTAATATGCAATAAGATTAATCTTGTTTATAAATTATATAAACATGTTTATAATTATTGATCAATTGAATACTAAACAGGAATAGCAATCACTAACAAGTTATTAAAAATACGAAATATTATAATAATTTACTAACAGTATATAAGTATGATATAATTAAAGGATATTATAAATTATATTATTACAGATAATTTTATGAATTTTTAAATAAAGATGTAATCTGAGTATATACATTATATGTATACATATACAAATATAATATAAAGATGTTACTTTATAAATTGTTTATAGTTATATAAATATAGTTAAATGCAACAATAACTTAACTACACGCACACACACCGAGTACAAGTAATTAATTAGATTATTTGCAGGGTGTACACACACACAGAGTACAACACCGCGTGCATACCTATAATCTAGGAGTCCTAAGAAAGTTCATTGGGTACAATTGAGTACGTGTGTGTCAAAGGTTATGTATCTTTTGCATTGGTAGCTGTAGTTATGTATACTAACTGAAACAAGAAAAGACAATTAAACACGATGAGTTAAGCAGGGATAAAAGGTTTAATTACCATAATCCAGACTAATCAGAATCTCCTTCGTCAGCGGCAGCACTTGCACCAGCACCACCCTTGTAATCTGCCATTTGCTGCGAGTATCTTGCCTTGTCTGCACGGGCCTTTGCTTCGTATGGCTCCCTCTCTTCCTCTGCAAATATACAACAAACCATGCTTAAAACGTGTATGTGTGTGTGTGTGTGTGTGTGTGTGAGAGAGAGAGAGAGAGAGAGAGAGAGAGAGAGAGAGAGTAAACATTTACAAATACGTATATATATATAAACAGAGGGGACATATGCACTTACTAGACATGCTTTTCCACTTTTCACCCAACATTTTGCCCGTCTCAGTGAAATTGAGTCCTGGATTAGTCTTCTTCAAATTCTGATAAAAAGAACACCAATGCATAAAATATATATAGTCAATGAAAATCTTACCTCTCTCTCGGCTTGAGAATAATAAATGAACCCACTCATAGCCCGCTTGGGTGCATTGGGGTCCTTCTTCTGTCTCTTTCTCTTCTTTCCGCTCTCCTGGTATATATAAAAAAATCATAAGCATGGGATAAGTGGTAAAAATAGGGAGAATATACTCAAACCATATATTTGGTTTGAATATATATGTGTGTATAATATATATTTAGCATAACTTCATACCTCATCATCTTTTCCTCTTCTTCTTGCTTGCTGTTGGTGGCTTTGGTGTACTTTCCACCTTCTTCTTATCCTTCTTCACAGGTTTCTGAAGAGAAACAAACATAATATATATATATGTGTGTGTGTGTGTGTTTTGTTGTCTAGATAAATATATGTATCTATTATTACACAAACAGGCGTACCTCTTGTACTGATCGTTCATTATCAGTGTCACTTGCGTCCGGTTCTTCTTCGCCGGAATCATCTGTTGGAGACCCTTCATCGTCTTTCTCAGCAACAAAGTCCTCGTCCTCTTCGTCGCTATCTCCATCACCCCCTGTAATTGAAAGCAGAGCCATCAGCATACATACACCAACTCTCCAATAATACACCCTCATTCTCGATGTTATAAAGCTTCAACTACAAAGACTATCAGACAGAACTCATATTACGAGCATATACTAAAGAGCAACGTATAATACTAATATATGTCTTTACATATATGGATGCACGTATGTACATATACCTGCGTCGCGTTGATTCTTTATACGTTCTAGATGTGGATCTGTATCAGGGTCGTAGTCCCCAAGGGCCTCTGCAACTGCACTCTTTCCTTGTGCTTCGAAGTTCAGTATCTTCAACCCCTTCTCACTGCACCAATAAATAAACACATATATATGTAAATATGTGTATGTTTAACAATGTCGGAATAATTAGGATAAAGTAAATTATTGTAAATTAGCAAAACATTAACAACAGACACACACACGTACTTCTGTAAACAACATACCTGATAAATTTGAACAGATTGTGATAATCAGAACGCGATATATTACGGAATTGGTGCTCCTGGTCGGATTTCAAGCGTATAATGAGATCAAAGTTCTTCGAAGATATACTGCTTGTGCCTGCAGCCCCGTGTCTTTCAAACTCCACGTACTCAATCTGCAGATACAAATAAATAAAATAAATTATATATATAGTTGCAACGTATAATCGTATATACTACTTTATTACTACGAATGTTTATTGGAAGTAGACTTTATACAGTATTGTACAGGTTCTATTCACATTAACATATATATTCACCTAGCAATATGTATACATAGTAAAGATAATGATGAAACAACGTACACAATTGTAAAATGCATACCTCCTCGTGTACGATAAGGGTAGGAGGCTTCGGTAGAAAGAAGAAGCTCTTCTCCAAAGGATACAAAAGCCCGTCTTCAGCTTTAAGGGCTGCCCTTACTGCATACCCTTCTTGACTGCTACGGAACTTAGAACCTGGTTTGGTAATGCCAGCCCCAGAAAGACCCCTTAAAACCTCCGCAAGACTTCATACGTCAATCCCTGTTCATTTTGTTCTATATTATTTTATGTACACATTTGTGTGCGTATACGTGTAAACCAGGTATAAATCTGCATATTAACAGATACCTTGTATGAGGGTTCAAGCCGATCCTTATACTTCGTACTCAATAATTCGTCGCTGAATTTGAGGTTGTAATTCAGTCAATTCCTCTGATTGTATCTGCAAAATCAAAATGGTATTAAAATCATTATGACGTGCAGACAGAATGTTCAAATGCAAGACAAGCATGTACACATAAGTATTAAACATGTTACAAGCATGTACGAATGTAGTTATGCAACACATGATCTAAATAGATGAGATAAAAATACCTGAAGTACGATATGTGGGTAGAACGTCTGGCCTTTCCGGATTGGAGGGTCGAGCGTGATTACGACATACGTGTATCCAGTCTAACCAGTTTAAAGTGTTAATATATACTGCGTATGTCCATGTTTATAGAAATGTATTATTTATGTAAACAAAATCCACGCACATAATTGCGTGGGTACCTTTGGAAGAACGAACAAGCGAGCAACACTGGTGTATTGAATTTTAAAGTCGGTGGCACCAATAAGCTTCAAATAAGACATGTGCAACTCCACAAGATATCGTCCCCTGCATAAAGTTAATTAGCCATTAATAAGAATTTGCAAAGAGGTTTAGTCCATGACTTGATTAGCAGAAATCGATATACGTACCTTGGTGTAAGTACAGTGGTGTTTTCAAACTGTGCAACAGCCACTCCCCAACTGGACCAACATCGGCCATGGAGGATATTCTATCACAAAACATCTGCAAAACAATTGAGATATATTCCATAATAATATTATCGTAATCCACACACACACACAATTTCAAACTATACGCGTACTTGAGCAGCATTGTTTTCGTCATCCCCAACAAATGTAGTGTTTGTACTAGGAACATGGAAACTCATCTCCATCAAAGTATCTTTCTGAGAAAGAAAAACGAGTTATATTTAATGTAGCTATATTGAATGTGTAATACTTTAGACTAATTTATCTTTTCTTAGAATTGACTTCTTTTAGTGTCATGTGTGTAAATAAGTCACCTCATTGGTTGTGTCGTCCACGTGAAATTCCATCAATACATCGTTTTTGCCTTGTACTTGCGTTTGAGAAACGTCCGCAATAGAAATCTCAAACGCCTGTTTGCCTCCTACTATGAAAGCAAGAGTATTCCCTGAAGAAAAAATTCGTCAATCGCTCCCTCTCACTCTCTGCCCAGTTAACTCACCTTCGAGTTCGATTTCTCCCCAATTGCGGCCGCTGACAGCAAGCGGTTTGTCTTCTGGAGTGATTCCCATACTAGAGCTAAAGAAGCTGTTTAAGCTAGAAACGTCCTAAATTTTAATAAACCGATTAAAACCGAGCGGAAGGAGTCCTACAAGTTCTAATTACCTGCTCACGGAAACCACTAAACTTCACGTTGGACCCTGCTCGAAGTCGGACTCCCAACTGATATCCTTTGGGTATCTTTGTCCAGTTTAAGCTCTTCACATCATCTTTTGCAACATCTACAACTTTTCCTCCTCCAGATTTCTTCCACAAAATCCTTTTGCATGGATCTTCAGTTGACCTGGGTTCTGTAATAAAACAGCAGTAGGAATTTTAATCTCTGTAAACATGAATGTCTAGCAAAGCAAGAACAAAGAACCCTAGACGCATAAAACACCATAAAAACATGATTTCAGGGGATTTTAGCACTGAACCAAGCTGTGACCGAATACTGACAAAGGGATTGAACACAAAAGCCAAATTTTTTTCTGCTAGAACAACAGATTCTACCGGGAACAGACTAACACTAAGAAGGCGCAGGCAAAAAAAGAGAGATTTTCCGGCTTCTGAAGCACAAATGTGGGATTTTCCCAGCTGAAACAGACCGATATGAGGAAATCTAAGATGGATTAAGGTGGAGCTTACCAGGCCGCCGCGACCGCCAAGAAGTATGTTGTTGAACTGATGCGCACCGCCTACATCCGCCATGGCCCTTCCCGCTATTGGCGAATGCCTCCTGTTAAACCTAAACCTAATATGAAGAAATCAAATATTATCTATTATAAAAGCTATGCGTGTTTCAATTTCATTATTTATGCATATATAGATAAACTTTATAATATATATCATTTTTATTTTTATTATTCTTTCACATTTACCATAGAATATTTTAAAGTACTATATAATATAAAACATATAAGAATTATTTAAAATTTGAATATATGCATGTTGATGTGCAATTTCATTTTATTAGGAAAATTCTATTCAATAAAAATGTTATTGAGAATATTATTTAGAAAACAATTATTATTGATATTATTATTGTGATATAAAATACTTATTAACTAAATAACCAAATATGTACATTACTAGATCAAGCAAAAGAAGCTGTATGTGTGTGCGTATAGACACATATACATACACATGGAAAGAGATTGTATATTCGCTGTATCTTTAACCAATAACATATTAGTAATAAGTTTAAAACAAATGAGTTTAATATTAAGTATAAACGTTTTTTTTTTAACTTTATTTTTTATATGAATCCATTATCATATATAAAGTACTTTACATATACTCTTGGTCTTTACCATCTATACATACATTAATAAAAGGTACACACACACACACAGATATATATATATATATATAGAGAGAGAGAGAGAGAGAGAGAGAGAAGAGGAAAAATTCAATTACAAATAAGATATATAATCACCTCAAAAGAAGCTCGTAGTTTGAGACAGATCTCTGAGATTTAACAAAATTTGCTGCCTTGTCGTTCCAATCTGTTTAGCTAATGCCATTTGCTGTACTAGTGTTAGACCTTCATACCTGAAAGTAATTTAATAAAATAAAACAAATTAACAAGTTAATAGCCAATTGAATTCATCTTTAACAAATCAATAATCAATAATTTGATGACATTAGTATTATACACTGTAACTTGTAGCTAGCTTGTGTACATTAATCTACAGGTATATGCATAACACACACACACACACACACATATATATATATGAGTACTTACAATCGAAGTTGTTCACTATCCACAGTGTTGTCTGGTCCGCCTTTGTGATACTCTCCGTCCGTGTAGAGCCGCCTATATGATTTAGGATTCAAACCTGCTACTTGAGGTATACATTCCACAAGCTTACGTTGCAGCGTTTGTAGCCTGTGTTAAAGAATCCGAGTTATACAGATAAAAATTTAATGGAAAGTGTGTATGTATGTGACGTTGTGTATGCATATACGTGCAAGCACCTGTATGTAATACACATATGTTGTACCTGCGAAATGTTAACTCATCCAAGGGTATTACATACCCAATGCCTCCATCTAGTGTACCAAAACAAAGTGCGAACCGGCTTGATCGTACAGTCCCCTCACTTGGGAGCATTTGCATCCGTACAAACTTCCCCACGTGGGATCCGAGGTGGAATTCTATCCTTGGAAGTAGTTTCTGTCCCTTCCAGCTCTCTGCACTCTTGGGTGCGTAAGAGAATACCTGTTCATCGGAATTAACATTTATCACAAGTACAATTCTTTACAACCATTATATGTTAACATAGTGATGCAGTATACATGTATATCTGCCTGAATCTTGGCTTGAGTAAAAGAGAGAGGGAGGAGGGCAGAGGGAGAGAGAGAGTGAGTGGGTGTGTGCCAAAATACATTCTTGGACTGACCCCCCCACATACATGTATAGATATAGATATAGATAACTAATATATAAAACTATTATAAAAATTAAGCACATGACATATATTAACTAATTAAATATTTGATAATAATATTAAAACACGTTTTTAATTACAAGTAACTGACCTGTATGTTTTTGCGGGCGTCGGAAACAAGGAGGCTAAGTGTACTCCCATCAATAAGGAACTCAGTCGAATAGCAATCTGCTGACTCAAAGTCTTTTGCCAGCAAGGTTAGCTGTGCACCATCCTCTTTCCAATGGAGAAAATATATACTCTTATGGAAGTCCCCAAACAGTATAAAGTTCTTTACCTACAATTAAAATCGCGCTAATTAGCTTCTTGAAAGAGATACTACGTTTTGTTATGTAATACAGAAACACGTGTGGATGTGCGCGCAGAGAGAGACCTAATTGTAAATGTTGACAACATATACACACACGAAGAGAGAATCATGAATTAAATACCAGCTACACTGTATACATTGATTAAGCATGTATTTATAGTATATATCCAGTATATACTAAAAACTGTGATAAGTTCGTAAAATAATACATGACATAATCGACAAACATTAAAGATCTCTTTGTTAGATAAAAAAGTAACTAGAAGAATCAACGGATAGACAGCTTCCTACATATACAATACAAAAGCAGGAAGGTATTACACTAATATACACATACACATCATATATTAAAGATGATGAAGATTAGATACCAGATTGACAGTTTTGCATAAAAATAAGATCGACCAGCTAAGTGTATATACGAACACACATAATATAATCCATAGTAGTATATACACAAACTTGCGTAAATAATAATAACTGATTAATTACTGTGTTACTTACAATGTTCAAGCTCACGACATACAATGGCGCATCGAAAAACGCTGTCCCGATTAACTCTGATCCGTTCCAAGTGTGAAAGAGTATTTTTGTTCCTATTGCGACCACCAAATGCCCTTGAAGTGCAGCTATAGCAGAAATTGCACCTTTCTGCTCCTTGGAATATACCTCTCTAGCCTGTTAAACACTTGCCATTAAACTTAAACACTGTGTGCGTGTGTGTGTTAGTTTTATGCTTTTATAATACAGATTTAATAGCATATATTTGTATTTCATAATATAAACCTACACATCACATACACGCATTTTATAATATTATAAATAACGCATATACATATATTATTACCAAAACACGGGTATTTAATCGATGGTCTGTGCATGCGACTTACACAAATTCTTGGACCATTTTGTTCCAGTCCTAGAGAGAGAAGGATGACTCTCCCCCTAGCAGCTATATCTTCCCCTTGCAAGTAAGCAGTTCCAACTGCAAGTAAGTTGTCAATCTGTTCCGTTGCAACGTTCTGACATCATAAACGATGTTAGTTAACTAACTTGGTTAATATCTCATTGTATTTTACATATATTATGATAAGCATACATATGTATAACATACCTTAATATTGACAAAACGTACTGCTAATACGTTTTCTGTCGCATGTAGTTTAATGGTGTCTAAGGTTTGCCATGTTCCATGTTCCAGAATCCGTACTTCGAATTCATCAACTTGTACGAATTTCTGATTATCTGCCTCACTCTGTACCTCAGCTTGCTCTGTTTGATGGCTAGAGTCTGGAACAGATGGAATCACAATAGATAATGGTAATGAAACCTGATAAAATCCCATTTGTATTAGTATTTATATGAAACTCTAACACACGTATCTATATATTTTATGTATATAGCTAAATTCGCACTAGTCGTGTATATATGTATGTGTGTGTGTGTGTATATGTGTGTGTGGATGTATATATCTGCGTATATGATTTTATTATAACTAGATCAGTGTGTCTATGCTTTCAGAGATATTACTGAGAATGGTCCAGCTTATCATATTAATGAGCATTTGCATTCTCTCTCTAAAGTTATAATACATTGTACATACCGGATAGGATAAGACGAGAGCATAGACGTTCAGGTCGGAATGATGAGCAATTTGATGAGGAGAGGCTTTCAACGACACCTGCATAGGCCATAGATGTTCAACACACACACACGCACCACGTGGGTTAGGGACGTAGCTATTATATATATTGTTACCTTATGAACTGGCCAGTCATTATCGTAGTTCAGAATGTCTGATAAGCGACAAAGCTTTAGCACACCCTGCATAAAAGAGTACCATATTTAGGCGAGTAAACTCACATGTATGTATGTATACACAAATACACACACACACACACACACACACTAGTATACTGATTCTGGGTATCTGCAGCTATACTACTAAAATTATGATTATTAGAGTAACTACAGCATTGTAGTACTATAATTACACACGCACACGTACATCACCGTACTAACCTGATCATTTACGTAGATTAGACCACGAGGACAGTTGACATTGTGTAGACTCGTGAAAGCTACAACAGCTCCCTCGCTGGCCTATACAGAAAACAAACGAAACGAAATGAGCTAGAAAAGAAAGAAATATAACAATGACTAATTGGTAATATAAATATATGCATACACATATAGACGTACACATGTATATAGGTGTATATATAATGGAAGATTCCATAAAATGTTTGCACACACACACACACACACACACATATGTAGAGGTACTATACCTGAGGATGAAGGCGTAATTGTTCACGGAAAATCATAATCCACGTAGGTTTTGCACCAGCCAAGAATATCCCCTGAAGCCCAGCAACATTTTTGAAGCAAATCATCTTTTTAACAGAGTTCATTCCCTCGTTCATATCCTCCTCACCAACTTCCAAATCCAGGTGCAGCCTCACAAATCTTAAATTCCCGAACAGGGTATCTAATTTAAAAAGATATGAGTACCTTTAGAACCAATAGCCTAAAATTGTTAAGTGCAAGGTTTTATGTCTTTATAGAGCTAATTCTTCCTCCCTCCCTCCCTCTCTCGGTGCATACACCTCTACAACATATTTTCACAATCTGTACTTGTAATAAGTACAATTATACACAATATTAATATAATAGTACTAAACATATACGAAATCTAAAATATAATATACATAAAATATCGTATTAATACAATATAAAGGTATCTATAATATCGTCTCTAACCTACATATATATCGCTAGTATTTGCTACTATCTATAACAAGTACTACTATCTAAGTGCATACATGTGTATGTGTATGATTCATCTGTATACTCCTGCACGTAAGTGATATATGTACATAGTATGAGTTACATGTACAATGCACACAAAATGTGTATGATTCGTACATTTTTGATGTGTGTGGATACGAAATTGAAATTGTACACTTGAACAATTGCTATTTATGAAAAATATGATATCGCTCTTCCCAGGGTATTATATAGTCATATCAGTATTTTACACAATGTATAACTCGAACTATATGTATCTTGCTATGAAACACTTTGATATATATAGCTGGCGTCATATGTGTTACCAGTTTACATGCGCATGCTAGTATGTATATGTGGTAGTGCTCGTACCTGCACCACCTTCCTGTTGTCCTTCGTAACAAAAAGCTCTATATGAAAGCACAGTGCCGTCGTTGAGTAGCAGAAAGAAGAAAGGCCTGCCATATTTCTCCCCCCAACTATCCACACATACGTCCACCACTTTGAGCGTAGACAATATCTTACTTATTTCATGTGCATCTTCCTCAGCCGTATGTATACTCGCATTTGTAGCATCTACTGTGCTGGATACTCTACAATCGACCAGTATACGTAGCCCGTGTATTATGTTCTCAACCCGGTATAACATACCATGTTTGGGAGTTCATAGAATTCCATGTGTCCACTGCTTCTACACACTATACAGTATGTATCACCTGTACAAAGCACAAGCATACATTATATACTATGTTTGCAAAAGAACTATGATATTAGCCGAAACTTATATAATCAAGATTAAAAACACTAATGACGGATAATTATACACAAATTTAATTACATATTCTACAGCACGCAAATTTATTGCTACTATTTTTTCCTAATTAGGTATACAATCATTCATGTGTATAAACACCATATATATTATGATAGAGAGAGAGAGAGACCTTGGTCGAATGTGATGTTTGGTTCAGGAACACCAAGTGTTTGCCATACATCACCGCTAGTTCTACGTAACCATGCTCCTTTGTCATTGTATAGTGTACACGCAGTAATTGGATCACTCGAACTCAATTCAGGTGGTGCAAACAGAGATATATTTAAACTCTCAACATCTGAAAATAGTAGATTAGTAGTTAGTTTTAGCATACAATATACTTACATATGTAAAACAGATATGTATTTACCACAATAAGAACGAAAAATAAAATGTGCAAACCTCCGGTAGCAATTCGACAACTACCATCTGCGAGCTGTAGAATGATATATGGGTCAGCAAATGAGGCTGAGAGAATCTCTACAGGCTCTTCTATTCGTATGTCCTGTGTTTGACGTGCTCCATCCAGAACACGTAAACCCTTTTGATATACTTGTACAATTCTACTTCTGCATAAACATTATTATAACTCTCTCTCTCTCTCTCTCTCTCTCTCTCTCTCTCTCTCTCTCTCTCTCTCTCTCTCTCTCTCTCTCTCTCTCTCTCTCTCTCTATATATATATATATATATATACGTTAAATAGTTATATATGTGTGAAGTACTACACGTACCTTCCAAACAAGTTACCAGCTGAAATAGTTGGTCCCATGGTAAAATACTCCACAGACTCCGTCACCTCTCCAAGTTGCTCTGCGGTCTCCAGAATCTGTATCAGTATACCAATTAAGAAGTGTGGGTGTATGTGTATATATATATATATATATAGAGAGAGAGAGAGAGAGAGAGAGAGAGAGAGAGAGAGAGACCATAGTTCGAGATTCCAGGCTGATAATAAGATAAGCATGGTATTCCTCTTTCTCGTCCTTAATAGGGTGCTCTAAGTGTTCATTTGGTCTCCTCTATAATGTACTGTCCACACACCTCTGCAACCGGGGAGCTCCACCTAAACAAACAATCATTTGTTTGTTTATTTGTACTTATCTTACTAAAGGCAAGATGTAGCTGGCGCACATTATTAAGAATATTATTATCATTATTACAAGGGATTCCGCACATACCTCTGTGATGGTCTCTGCACGTATAGAGCGGCTAAGTATAGCAATGCTGCCATTTTTTCCATGACCACAGCAAGCCACCTATGTCATAACCAGAAACCTCAGATTAAAGAAATATGCTTCCTTTAGGTTTATTTACCTGTCTATTAATGTTAATTAAATCTATTACTGTGTATGTACAAAGGTGAATGTAGACATCAGGAATACGATGGATAACCTTTTATGTATAATTATAAATAATATTATAATTATATTTGGGCTTACCAACTCTTGACTTGTTCCACCTTGGTCCTGTGCAATTTGAGGTCCACATGTAATATCTCTTATTGGGCCTATATTGGACAGTGAGTCCCGCACAGAAAATGTAAAATTTGCATTCTGCATTAATATTTAAAAACAAAAACATTAATGAACATATTTATGTATATAGATAAACACAAACTTTTTTGTATAAAATATACTTATTATACATCTCAGGAATACCTTTGCTTCATCTGGATCCGTTGAAGAATATTGATACGAAGAAAGCTCGTCAACGTCAGAATCTAGACGCTGTCTCTTTGAAGGTTGTACATCTCCATCCATTTCCTCATACTGCATAAATACATACATGCTATAATAATCGTAGTGTGATTCTACAAACATATAGCATATAGAGTTCATAATATACACGATGTATACCGCGTGGCTTATACATAATATACATACATGTGTGTACATATATGTGTGTGTGCGCACGTGCATAGATAGACGCATGCACGCACGCACGCACGCACCTGTGCATAGTCTTGGGAACGGGAGCTAGAATTAGTTGCCGACTTGTACTGTACTAAAAGGCTCTCCCCCAACCGGCTCCCAATAAAGAAAAATTTGTCACCAATCGTGCATATACACTACACAAAATACGTATTATTAGCTTAGTAATCTAGTTAAGCTCAGGTAAGCTTACTGATGACAACACAGATCCCTTGGATTGTAAAAGTTCCAATTTCTGAACACTCCTACGAATATAAAGTTACGTATGGTTTAGCTATATGCATGAATGAATGACGTTATATAAACCAATAATATATATAAACTACCTGCCATCGCAAATAAGATACAGAAAGAGGAGCATTCCAGTCTTTGTAGTGAAAAGAGCAACGTCGTATGATAACCAGGTAGCATGTGCCGCGTCCAGTTCGATATTTAATTTCGATCTTGGCATGTCCGAACTGAACAAACATAAATAAGCTTAAAATACATATACATCTTTGTGTGTGTACCTAAGTACGTATGCATGAAAAAATATTTACCTTCCAGCTGGTGGATCAACAAAGTCATTTAAGGCAAGCATGCATGTGGAAACCTGCTCAAATATCATTATAAAATCTGCTCAAATTACCTCAAAATAATGTGTGCACACACATGTACACATGTACACATTTATAGGCATCCATATGTACACAAGTATTTTTGCACATATCTCATAGGGAACATGGTTTGAAATAGATTCCTAATAAGATATATTGTTTATAAACATCATGAATTACATATCGTACACACACACGATACACTCAATCACCTGACTGTAATAAAGAATGCTGTTAGCACAAAGCACAAGAACACCTCCAATAGGAGAAGGAACCGCTAAAAGCCGGTAAGCATCATAAGGAAGCCCCTGCAACAAATATAAATAAACACACACACACACACACAGATATATATATATATATATATATATATATATATATATAGAGAGAGAGAGAGAGAGAGAGAGAGAGAGAGAGAGAGGAGAGAGAGAGAGAGAGAGATGCTTACAGTCTGACTCCATAACTTAGAATGCTGCTTAGCATTAGTGTTTATGCTGAGTGCCGTTATATTGCAAGTATCTTGTCTGTACGCAATACGACCTGCCCAAGTTGGTTCTCTTTCGTACAATACAGCTATAACAGGTTCAATATATCCTGCAATTTGAGAGAGAGAGAGTTGTAAGAGAGAGGGGGCTAGGTTCTAGTATACAGCCCCCCTCCCTTAATCACAATTAATTCATTTAATATTTTACTTTTTATATGTATTTAAAGAATATAAATGAAAATAAATACCTTCCCGGTTAATGCTATTCCCTGAACTCTCCCTTTTTTTAGTTTTTTTAAAAATTTAATTACGTCTATGGGTTTAATTAATTACGAGACTGTATACTGGAAGTGTCGCGACAGAGAGAAAGAGAGAGTTGTATGTACCGTATAGAAATACGAAATCCTTGACGTGCATCATGTCCACTTCTTCTAGATTGATTATGTATGAAGATCGAATTCGGGCATTAGCAGTGCTAGACGACTCATCTTCTTCACCAAGACCATAATTCTCCTGCAGACATAAAATAAAAATACATATACATATATACACAGATATGTGTATCAGTGTGTATGTACGTAGTGTGCATAGTGTATGTATAATACCTGGCTGGACTTTAACATAACCAGCTGACATTTATATATAAGAACTGCAGCACACCTTCCTTGAGAGTCTGCATGGACCAAAGGGCCTACAGGAAATTTTACACGGCCCCTTTTTAAGTGCACCCATTCAGGTCCTTCGAAATAATGCATTGAGCTAAACATCAACGACGGTTTATCAGTTTCCTATATACATACATGCATCATATGTATGTGTGTGTATTACTATGTACACGTCATCGTATGCAACTACTTTTATTAAATAATACCTTGTCTTAAGCTGTTGGTCGCATCATCAAAGTATAGAACAGAGAACTTCGCATCTCGGAACGTGAGGATTATCGAATCTCTGCCTCGAGCATGATGTAAAATTGCCATAGTCTCCACAATTCCAAACAGCCTGGCAATGCAACGAGGATCCGATATTTGTATAATATATATAATCATATAGCTATTATATTTGAACACAAATATGAAGTCAAATCCTGTGTTATAGTCTAAAACATGCATTGATCAGTATATATATATATATATAGACAATTTTAGTACAGAAATAAGGAAGTTAAAAAATTAGGAACATGAATTCATAGTTGCACATATTGCACCTATATCATAATGTAGCTTATAAAATCGCATCAAATATGCGATATATAAAGGCTTACTAGTGTGTGTCACACTTATATTCGTCTGTAGAGAGATAAGCATATGTTGCACTCCATACATTATCTATATATGTAAAATCAAGAGTATTATCTATACATGATATCTGTAAAACATACAAAAACACATCTACTGAGATACTAAACCGCAATCGTGCATTCTATGACCGTATATGAACAAATATATGTTAAACTATACATTTGTATAATCAAGCTTATTAATTATCACACACTCCATATACAAGATATTTGTAAAACACACACACAAACACAGACACACACAAACGTTGTGTCTGTCTTGTGTGCAAGTTTGTCTAAATGGGTTGCATTCTGGAGCTGTCAAAGTCAATAAATCTTATGATACAGATCAACACCCATTGTGTACAAATGTATTATACTAATACACACTGTATGTATATAATACAAACCTGTAATGGCAAACGAGTTCAAGCCAAGCGGCAGTGATTCCAGCCATGAATCCGCCTCGTTTAGCCGAGGCAGGAAATGCAACACATGCCGAACCGACCAATCCCTCGCTTCCTCGGGTGCTCTTTTCATCCCCTTCCTGAAATCGTACATTATAGATCTCAAGAACACTCGCCTTGACAAGAATCAAATTCGGCAGGGTGTCTTTCGCATTTCCGCTTCCCCATCCTCCTGCAGCATACACATATGATACAGCACACATACGTACGCATACGCACCTGATTGGGATGCCGCATTGATCGGCGAGTGCGTGATGAAGGCGCTTGCGCATGAGCTTACCCCAGTCGGCGAATGTACCTGCTTCACCGCGGCATAGCTCATCCCTCTCCCACCTAAAACCCTGAATCAATAACCCTAAAACATTTCAAAATCTCAAAATTCAAATCTAAAGAAATCTTATGGCTAAGTCATCATCGAGGAGATCCCAAGGCTCTGCTGTACAATCCCTTTCAGAGGGAAGAGCAACTGCTGGTCGTATCCTGGAAGGGTCCTAGACAAGCTGAACTTCTCCCCCCATCAGAGCATGAAAGGGAGGTTAGCTTCCCCTTATGTGACCCCCTGGAGAGTCAGAGAGCATGAAAGGGAGATTAAGAACGTCCCCGCCTACAGGAACATCCGTCGGTCAAACCACTCTAAGAAACCAGGTCGCAAGGGGCACTTTCTTGCTTGTTCCATCTCCAACGTATCTGGCGCTGCTCCTAACTTCCAGACAAGGTATCCACAACCCCTCCATCAAGTCCCGTGTGTTCAAATCCCCGTTCCAGGTTATCTCATGATATGAGAGACTGCAGAGACGAGTGTAGTCCAGAAAAAGTGACTATACGTTGTGTGGACCACCTGCGCCCCTTAAACACACTCGCACGCCATATGGCCACAGAGCACACCCGCGCATAAAATACCTTGTATAGAAGAGAGTCCCGGTGGCTCCTCCACCACATCCAGCACCAATCCTGATCTGAAGCTCGGTTGTTCCTCAGCTTCCACGCGCACAGCCCACACGCCTGGCGAGGCTGGGATATATCCTGCATGCTCCCCAAACATACCAACTCCCAGCTCACTAAGGCATCCACACGGCTCAACCAGTTCGCATCACGTGCGCCCACACCTCTTTGCGTACACGTATTCCCAGAGCAATGTCGCTCTGTCTCCAGCAACCCGCACGCCTCTCATCCCTGAAGCAGTAACCCCCACACATTTCCCCGAACCGCCAGATGTTTGCAACATTAGCCACATAAACTCTTAATAAGGATGGCACGGGCTTGCCACATGAAACTCTTAATAGAGGATGGCCACGGGCTGCCCATAACTCCTTGCCGAAGCTCCTGCTAAGCCCTTGGAGCCCTGCCGCGTGTAGCTGGTCTGCCAGTTTTTGAAGCTGGCTGGTTACCTAAAAATAGCTTTTCCCCATGCGCGGTGCATAGCTAAAGAAACTGCCCTGCTCGCCCGTCTTCAGATCCACGACCTTGGATCAACCGTCAAGTTTTCCACCGGGGTTTTCCTGAACCAGTACAAGTTCCCATTCATCATGTCATGTTTCACTCCCGGGTCCACCACTCGTATCAGCTTGCGTGACTATATGATACGTATATACAGATATACATGTTTAAATATATTTGTACAGATTAATAAGAAAAAAAGGCTTTATTCATCTTTATTTAAAACATTTGCACATGTGTAGTGTGTGATCAACATGAAGGAAATCCGCATCGATGCATAAGAACCGATGTTTCTTTCCTATGTCAAATGCAGAGGATCTCCTGTAAAAATATTTAATAATGTAAAATGATATATGTAAAATTATATTATACATTCAAACTGCATTAAATAATAATGGATTTGTACCTTACTAACAATAAGCATATAATTAATGAGTTAAAAGACATGATGGGATGAGTGCATGAGTAATTAGTATACATATGTAAAACATATATGTAAGTACTCCAATGCATTGCCTTGTTGAGAGAGAGAAGGAGAGAGAGAGAGAGGAAGGGAGAGAGAGAGAAGAGAGGGAGAAGAGAGAGAGAGAGAGGAGGGAGAGAGAAGGGAAGGGGAGAGAGAGAGGAGGGGAGAGAGAGAGAGAGAAGGGGGAGAGAGAGAGAGAGAAAGGAGGGGAGAGAGAGAGAGAGAGGGAGAGAGAGAGAGAAAGGGAGGGGGGAGAGAGGGAGGGGAGAGAGAGAGGAGGAGAAGAGGAAGGGAGAGAGAGAAGGAGGGGGAGAGAGAGAGAAGGGAGGAGAGAGAGAGAGAAGGGGAGAGAGAGAGGGGGGAGGGAGGAGAGAGAGAGGGGGAGGGAGGGGAGAGAGAAGGAGGGGGGAGAGAGAGAGGAGAGGGGAGAGAGAGAGAGAGAAGGGAGGGAGAGAGAGAGGAGAAGGAGGGAGAGAGAGAGGAGAAGGGAAGGAGAGAGAGAGGAGAAGGGAAGGAGGGAGAGAGAGAAGGGAGGAGGGAGAGAGAGAAGGGAGAGAGAGAGAGAGAAGGGAAGGAGGAGAGAGAGAGAGAGAGAGGGAAGGGAGAGAGAGAAGGGAGGGGAGAGAGAGAGAGAAGGGAGGGGAGAGAGAGAAAGAGAGAAGGGAGGGAGAGAGAAAGAGAGAGGAGGGGAGAAAGAAGGGAGGGAGAAAAGGGAGAGAGAGAGAGAAGAGAAGGGAGGAGAGAGGAGGAAGAGAGAGAGAAAAGAATACCTGTAATAAAGGAACACATGCAGTGAAAGTTGGGAATCAATTCAGAGCAACATGAAGTTCCTTTGCATGCAACTCTTTAATTTGCTAGCATATGATTGCTTATCACATTCTGCATATGGTTTTGAGAATGCTATAGAAAAAACTATAAAGAAAAGAAGTATATATTTTAAATTAGCCATTTGTATATTATGAGTAAAAACCTAACTTCTTTTATACTAGAAAAACACACAAAATCAAATGAACAACATATATTCATGGTTATCCATGCATATTTAATGAAATGTTGGTAATAATGTATAGAATAATGTTTTGTTGGTAACCACCTACAATATGTATAAATAATGTTTTGTTGGTAACCACCTATATATGTACATATTTCTTTAATAAATAATTGCCAAGTGCACAAATATTATATACAATCCGAATATACATATACGTTCCTTAAACTTAACAGTTTAAACCCTAAACCCTAAGCTTCCTTTACTTCGTTTTAGGGTTCGTAACAATAACCCTAAAATCCGGGACAGGATGCGAACAGTAGTGAGATCTCTGTCTGCGAAGCAAATTACCGATGGAAACTGCAGGTAAGCTAGTTCGATGGACAAGTATAAACAATTTACAATATAGTATATAGTGTATGTATTCAAATAGCACATTTTCTTATCTGAAAGTAGATCTCAATCCGTAGGAAGCAGATTTTGCACGCTTGCGATTCCCAAGGAAGAACCATGGGAAGGTGAAGAATGCACCAAAGAACCGAAATCTGCACTGGATCTTGTCTTAGAGGGCACATTTGGCCTGGTTACCGCCGAATCTCGAAGGTTAGAGCGTATATATAACTTGTCCAGAGGCCCAACGGCAAATATGAGAATCTTATCGACATTGTATCGAACAAGGACACGTTGCTTGCTGCTTATCAGCGTGTCAAATCCGTCCAGGTGTGTGTGTGTGTGTGTTATGCACATAAAGATGAAGCTGCGATGGCTGGTAGATGTTAAGTGTCTCTAGATAGATCATATCTCTCTGTGTGTGTGTTATATATATATATATATTATGAATATATGCATTACATTCAATCATAGTATCAGGAAAAATATACCTGCTAGTTACGTGCGCGCGTGCGCGGTACATTATATTGCATAAGCGCTGGTTCAAGGTACCATCGTATTCATTAAAAATGCTTTCACTATGAAAATATA
>PUQB01000773.1:62473-101434 GCA_003024785.1 Selaginella tamariscina | reverse complement strand
TGATGATGTTGTTCTTGTCCCGAGGATAGTTTCTTGTAAATACCTAATGACACGACCATCACTAGATATCCAAGTGCACTAAGCAGGCCTTTTCTTCTACATTGTTACCCAACCAATTCAAGTGCCACATTAGACATTAGACTAGAAAGGATGAACCATCATTTCTGTTCCTAGGATCTTTGCCAAATGGTTGGGATTATGGAATCCTTTGCAAAAGGAACAAAGAAGAAGCAGACAAGTGAAGAGGAGCCCTCAGAGAAGTCTGCAAAGAAACCCAGTAAGACGCCGAAGGCTAAGTCTGTTCAATTATAAAGGATGTAACAACGATTTCAAGCTCACATGGTTGAAGCCTTTAAATGGAACAACGATGGAGGAGATGGAAGTCTTGGCTGATTTGGTGATTGATGGCAAATTACAGATTAACAACAGCAGCCCCACCTCTCCTTTTCATCTCAAGGCAATGGAGTTGAAGACGGTCAGGCACTTCAAGGAGTGGTTGGGAATACACTGCCACAAACTGGGTTGGACCTCGGCTTCAACATACGAAGAGGTCAGAAATATTTGCATGTGACAAACGATGATATGCTTGTCGAATGGGTGAATCAATCGGAAGATCTGGGCAAGAATCTATTGCACGCCAACGCCAAGAAGGAGAACATTGCGATGACGCCTTCTCTTATGGCAGTCCTTCAGCAGCGGAGAACCGAGTTGAACCTTATAAAGGAGGATGCTACGAATCACGACAAGCCCTACAGATGTTTGTTGTTGGATTCGGAGACTTTATGGGGTACCATCACTGCTTGTAGGAAACCGTTTCAATTGTTCGTGATGGATCGGCGGTGTCAAAAAATCCTTCGACAGACAGGACACTAGAGGATTTGGTGGAGAAACTTAGCCGTGCAAGCATGTACAAAGAAGGTATTTATTATT
This sequence comes from Selaginella tamariscina, assembly GCA_003024785.1. NCBI lineage: Eukaryota > Viridiplantae > Streptophyta > Lycopodiopsida > Selaginellales > Selaginellaceae > Selaginella > Selaginella tamariscina. The sequence continues at coordinate 100,504 of PUQB01000773.1, read as the reverse complement.
GAATTCATACTTGCACTCTTGACTGATATCTACGTTTTCAGGTATTTATTTCTTGATTCTTGCTCATGTCACCGATACCTTTGCCTTCGCCTTTGCCAAGAGGAATAAACATCGTTGGACAGGATTTTATATGAATGATGCTGATCCGAAGTGCATTGATTCGGTTGTTCACTTGGTTGTTAGGAATGCGCCAAACATTTCAAACTTCCAAATGACTGGCCAGGCATCTGTTTGCACTCCAACGGCCCTGAACCTCCATCCGATACACCGATAGTGAGAGTGACGTATTCGGCAATGTACGTTATCCAAACATTACAAGTCAAGCGGCACGGAGCATCGTCAACTTGATCAGGGGTCCTCACAGTGATGCGTGGGTTTTTGACTACTGCACTAGGGGGTCCGTCTTGAAGGAGTGTTACCTTCGGATACATGTGTGTTGCCGTTGAAAAGGATAAGACCATGGTTGAGGACCTGAACAAGTGGATAGATAGGTTCTCAACTGACTACCCCAACAAATCCAAAGGAGTATTTGAGAAAGTTCCCTCCGATAAGTGCGATAGCTCTGAAGACGAATCTGGTTCAATGTCGGAGTCTGAGGACGAACTTCAATCAGATATTAGACCGGAAGTTATCTCGAGGAGTACAGAACATTCACACACTCCATTACCCATGGAAACATCAGAAGATGAAAGATCTTGAACCATCTCACAAGCTTAGACCTTCTTCGCCTCACTCAGAAGGTAATAGCGAAGAAGAATTGTTAATGTTCTTAGAGTGACGAATAGTTGTAAATGAGTGTAACATAAGGCATTTTTGTATATTTCGTTTATATTTGTACAGAAAATAAATTCTCAAGGATTAATGAAGCTTTTAGTTCAAACATGGGTCACACATTAACAAGGTAAATAATATACCTTGATAATTTTAAGGTCAGCTAATTATCATTTTGCAGATGTAATGAAACAATTGAGAACATGGATTTTCAGCATTGCCATGAGGTAAGAGAGGGGTTTGGCGAAATTTCTTGTGCCACATGTCAGAATGACAGAGTTCATGCAGGAAATGGATAATAATGCAGCTCAAAACATCGTTACCATGGGGGCCACTTCAGTTTTTTCATCATCATTTTTATTGGCTTCAGTTCCGAAATCAATTTCTTCAGCGCATGCAATATCTGAATCTTGTAAGGATGATGTACAATTAAATGATGAAGGGATAGGCAACGAGATAGTGGCAACGGATAAATGTGAAAGGGAGCAAACAAGTGATTTGCAAAGTATTCAAGAGGCAACGCTATCTCATGTTACTCATGGCCATATTGTGTTGTTGGATGTCAATGGTGTTCTGCTTCATCGACAAAGGCCCGAGGATAGGAAAAAAGAAATCAAACAAGGAGATTTCATTCCTTGTCATGGTAAATTTCGATATGATATTATTTTTCGTCCAGGGTTGGATCGTCTCTTTCAAAAGCTTAAGGAGATGGGTGCGCTTGTGGGGATTTGGTCATGCATGCAGATTCATAACTTAACACCGCTGTTGAATTTGCTTAAGAAACATTGTAGTGTTGCAGAAGAGGTGATTCGTAAAGATTGGATTTTTGACCAACATATAAATCGAATTTCACAATATAAAAAGGAAAGCAAGCCATACTTCTTCAAGAATGAAAGAATAATTGGGACTCATGGGGAGATCAGTCGCTTAAGGATAATGAAGAACGCACAGATGTTAGTGGTAGACGACTCTCCTCAGAAGGCTATGCTCAACCAAAACATTGCTTGTATTCATCCAATCACTTTCGATCCATATTTATACCGATATCTGATGAGCTATGATGAACTGACTAGTGAATACTTGGATACGTGCCTCAGAAAGAAGAATCTCGAAAATTTTTGTGAGCAGTATCCACCGTATCAAATACATTTCCTGAAGCTTTTCTTTCTCGTGATTTTGAATTTTATAAAATGAAGGATAGCAACCGGGCGCTTTATAATATTATTCTTAAGGAACGTCAGTTTTTAGATGAGCCTTTATGCAGACCTTCTCTTATCACATCTTATGTATTAACAAGGATGGCAACTCCCAATTGCATTCGTGAGAGTGTTAAGTGGTGGCAACAACATCAAGATATTGACCAAAATGATTGATTAATCCGGAGAGTGATGATTTAGACAAAATGAGAAGATTTCTTTGTATGATAGGAAAAAGTATTTATAAAAAAATTAACATGTTGATAAGAAAATGATTTCATTTGTAATTATGTTTGATAGTATTTTTAATTATTGTAAACTATTTTTAGAATAATATGAATATTCTAAGATATTTTAGGAATATCTACGCTCCTGCAAGTCTTGGTACCATACCTGTTTCTGACGGAGATTATGAGTATCCACGGTCGATGTTCCCTGAAAACGACCTCACAAATTTAGACTACGTTAACCTTATAAAAAAGAACAGGGTTTAGGGTTACGTTAACCTTAAAGAAAAAGAACATCAAAAAATTATCTACTTAATCACTTGATTAATATCTGAAATGACAAAAGTAGTACCCCTCTCTTACATTTACTATGCACTACAGGTTTTCCTTATAATTTAATTTTATAAAGAAGAAAAACATTTTAAAAATTTTAAAAAATTAAAACCCAGTAACAAAACTTGAAATCTGTAAAGAACTGTCCTACTTACTAAAGTTTCCTGTGCATCAATTACTTACAGTCAGATATTAGCGTATAGTCCCACATCAAAAAATAAACTACGGATGCCTTCTCATAATTGCTCGTAAATTGGACTGTTTTGGAGCCACAGTAAGACTAGGAGTGAAAACATACGGACGACAACACATGTGGTGCCAAACATCTGCCACCTGATCATATATTGTAAACTGAGCTTCTCCTCGGAAATCTACCCGCCAGTAATGTTTCCGAGGAAGAGTACGTCACATATGCAAACCCTTGTACGTACTCATCCACCCACTGTGATGTAGATTCGCCCCACTTCATATGGGTTACATGAGCTGTGTCGGGTCCACAAAGGTCAGAATCATGTATGTATAGGGACATGCATATGCGCGGACGAGGATCATCATCATCATCATCATTGTCATGGTCGTCAACATCGTTGTTGTTGTGGTCGTGGTCGTTCGGTGGGGTGTACATCTGGACTTCACTATGTCGTTTATTGGAGGTGTCTTGAACACTTGTCCAAGGATTGTATATGTACCCGCAGAAAGAAGCATGATTTAGCAACACTCATGAAGGAATATCTTGGGAGGTTGAAATACGGCTCCGAAGGACTCTATGAGATGGAGAGTCTAAGTATCTCCAGATACCAATTCTGGAGTCATCGTACCCAGTGATGTTGATCAACAGCAATTGTAAAATATGAGTATACCATAGTTAATACAATATTATATATTAGTGTTAATTGATGATTAGTCGCATATATAGACAACATCTGCATGCTTTAACGTATATAGGAGCATGCATGCATATAATATACATGCAATTTTAACATTCACAATATGTTAAATTATGGCAAAAGAAACAGGTTTCCTAAACATGAGCATAGATGCATAGACGCATATTATGTATATTATATATGTAAAAGAATATATTATTTATGTCTGCGTGTTAGTGATTTATGCGTATCAATTCATCAATTATAACCATACATAGTTTAATTCTATCATTCCAGTTAAATATGTATCTCTCCTCCACACACACACACACATACATAAATGTGATTCAATGTGTATATAAAAATGCAAACCTCAAGAGTCAGTAATGTCAGCTCGGCCTCATATTCTCCTCTCTGTGAGAAGTATATGACAATAAAATCAGTAATCATCCCCACCAGAAACACAAACACCAGAGACAAAGATGCGTTGTTTTTGACATATTCCATCAAAATTATGCCATCAGAGTCATCATCGTGGTCATAATGTTTTCTAAACAAGTGACTCACTCCTCTGCAAAAACATAAAGAATTTAGCTCCATACGCACGGTAGTTGTACTATTGTACTATCGTTCTTATTATTGTTAAGATTCACAACGTACGTCGTTTCATAAGAATTATGAAAACATCACTAGCATTGATACTAGTAAGATGTTAGCATCCCGTACGGTATTACCATTCGAACATTAATCTTTCCATATAGAATGTTCATTTTCACAATTTAACAAGAAATAAATGCACTCTATAGTATCTGTGTGCGTATAGTATATTTTAGATTTGTTTATAATTACATCTGTTTTGCAAGAAAGAGAGAGTCCATTAAGTCTTGAAAGAGCTCATAGGTGATGTTTAATAATAAAAAAAAATTTTAATAAATAGACGCTACATCGATTTATTTATTGCTATTTTCTTTGCTTCAGCCTCCTTATTTTCTTCTTCCAATTTGCTGCCATCAAACTCATCAATTGCCTTTATTAATGTTTCTCGGTCTGGAAAAAACAGAGCTATGCAAACAAGCTGTACTAGGGAAAAAAAAACATAAAAAGCATCTCATTCCAGCCAAGCTTGCGAACCAGGATTCCTATTAAGAACCATAAAGTTAAAAAGATAGTCCATGAGAGGGCGAATACGTAATAGCAAATATTTAGTCGAGAACGAGGAATAGTAACATCTGTGCGTATTCCATGGCAAACACAGGAGAAATACATCCATACAGTCATCATATATTGTCCCATTGCACTCCCCAACAACTGCAGTAGTAAACCCTATCCAGCCCTGTCTACCTGTGGTATATAGCACAAGATAACACAATGTCATTACGAAGTGATCCATAAGAAGCAGCTGCTTTATTAAAGATTTTAGCCTTGGCAATTTCCCAGCGAACCCTGCGATAAACATCACCGCAATAACCACAAACGCATTTATAAACGTGGAACAGTAAGTCGTCGTTACCAAACGTGAGTGTGGCTTATCGAACCATTCCATTCCTGGCCACATATAGAAAGAGGAACACACCATAGAAACGAGGAAAGCAAACTGCGCAAGTTTTCCCATAGAGACTTACACAATTTTGCCCTAACCCTTATGTTTTTAATTTATAGTGTTTTTAAAACCTTTTTGGCATTATTATTTTAACCTTTATTAAGCTACGAGATGAAGTATATGCTAATTGAATAATTTATATTTATTTTATTTAGAAAAAATTATTGTATAAAGTTTAACATATATTGGATAATGTATATTTTAAATTGGTTACATAGCTTAAATTTTACTTTCATACGTAATATGTTTGCTTTATGTTTAAATATTTAATATGATATACTTGTAAATATGAATGTATATAATCTGTTTAGGATTAAGTATACTTCACTATGTAAAAGTTTAATATGCTATATATGACTTTCATTGTAAAGTATGATATATAAATATACATATTTATAAATATAATTCTCATGGATTAGCTTTGAACAAGCTTGTTTCAAATATAAAATATATTTTTTATATATTCAAACACTTCGTGATTATAACTTTTTAAAGACCTATATTAATATAATATAAGTCCTTACTTTAAATATTATTGATTCTTACTATTTGTAATAAAATTTAATTACGATATATGTTTCATCATGGGGCTATAGTCCTCTCGTAAAATATTATTAATATAATTTAATACTTTTATAATTATAAATTTTTAAAAAATTTAATATTAAATATATATCTTAATTGAATTATCTCATTTTTAATTTACATTACAAGCGTCACAAAACATTATTAATAATTCTTTACATGATTAATCATCCAATTAGGATATATGCTTATGATACACTAATACAGTTTATTATTACCAATAATATATAATTATACATCATTATTACAAGTTTTAACAATCTATTGTCACAAAACTCTATTTGTGTCAGTATTGTCAATTATGTCATATATTTATATATACAATAAAGTTTTCTTTATTAAAGTCTTGAAATATGAATGTAGTTTAATTTGATAGTTAAAATATCACTGTAGTTTAAATTTCAGTAATTTAAATTAAATATATCAGTAGATTTAAGAAATTTAAGACGGTTGAAATCAGACCTTGTACAGCCGTTGGCTCACTCACACTCGTTTAATAATCCGAAAACACATCTCTCTCTCTCTCTCTCTCTCTCTCTCTCTCTATATATATATATATATATAATATATATAAGTTTTGAATGACATAAATTTATAATTAATAGCTTACATATAGGACTAAACAACACTGTTTGATTTATATATATAATATATATGAGCAACTAACAAACTCGTTTTAGATTAATTTTTTGTTTAAAGAAGTGTATAACATTAAATATGTTTTAATAAGTGTAAGATATTTTTTTAAACATGTTTATGGAAGTGAAAAATAGTAGTAGCAGAAATAATAATAATAAAACGAGTTTCACTTATGTTATTTAATTACAGTATTTACTATATTATCTTCATATCACACCCTGTTATATTGTGAAACATATTTGAAGTACTTTGTTCAAAAACCCTGTGTGTGCGCTGAACATATTCCCCCTCACACACACAGTTCATCGGAATGTTTCCGCCTCAAGTAACGTTTAAAACAGTGCACAAAACAGTGCCATATTCCTTTTCCTAACAGCAGTAAATGTACTCCCTGTTTATTATTTTAGTCACACACGCACACGCACACGCACACGCACGTGAACATACGTACCACTAACCACATCTTCCCATGGAAGATGTAGAAACTGAAAAAGTAAAGCGCATACGGGACTGTAAACACCAGTTCTTGAACAGTCATAATCCTCCTTGGTTCTTCAATCTTCTGCACACACACACACACAAACATTCAGAATGTGCATATATACATCCATATATAAATGTCTGTCTGGGTGTACATATATATATATATTTCGCACACACACACACACACCGTGCTAGTCCAACTAGCCAGAGTAAGCCCAGTAGCCATCAATTCAACTGCAAGTGGAGACTCCACTGCAGTACTGAAAATGATAACAAAAATCAAGACCACGATCCTAACCAGATGAACCATGATACCCATTTAACATCGTAAACAGTGATGTTGATCAATATCACCTGTAAAATATCATAGTTACTATATAGGATATAGGAGCATGCATGTAGCATAGATGCATAGACTATATATGTAAAAGAATATACAGATTTATGTATCCATGTGTTAGTGATTTATGCATCAGTTATAACCATGCATATTCCAGTTAAATATATATATATATATCTCCTCCACACACACACCACAGACATGATTCAATGTGTATATATAAATCCAAACCTCAAGAGTCACTAATGCCAGCTCGGCATTGTATGCTTTTTCTTGTAAGAAGGATATGACAATGAAGTTAGTACTCATCCCCACCATGAAGACAAACACCATAGACAAGGTTGAATTGTTCTTAACATATTCCACCCAGTGATCATGATTCTTTTCAAGCAAGTGACTTGCTTCCCTGCCAAAATATATAATATTTAGTGGCCTCTCTCTCTCCGACATAACACATAGCTATATGTCATGCTTTAAGACTGTTTAGTTTCAGTGTGTGTGACTGTGTGTGTATGTGAAACACCCACCTGTGTTTTGTGTTCATATGTAAAGATTTACTTATAAATATGTCAATCATACATAGCCCATATGCAAAGAAACCAAAACAAATAGGCACAGATCTGTAATCTCTCTCTCTCTCCTTCACACACACACACACGCGCGGCGCGCGACACCACACACACACAACACACACACGGCTTATTGAACTTGACAGACCAATTGCTGAGATACAGTACCTGAACATCTTGATCGCCACAAGCAATCCAGAAATCCAAGGCCACCCCGCATTGTTTCTGAGAGAAACAACTGCCCTAACCAGGGTTCTATTAACTAAAAGCAATTTAGAATATACTACTTAACTTGAGAAATATAGTTATACATATATATATATATATAAGAAAACCTACGTGCATAATACACACACAACTATAAATAAAGCCAGTGAATTGAATTCGGAACTTATAACGCACGCACCCACCCACACACACAACACCAAATAATAATATATGTAAAAGTACCTTCAGCGTACTTTCTCTTCCTCAGTAGAAACATTTCCATGTACATATGGTTATAGGCTCATTCTATTTCTATAACAAGAAACAATGGTTAATCATTTATATTTAGAAGACTCCATGTTTTGTATAAATACGATGTGTTAATCCTAAACCCTAAACCCTAAACCTTTAACCATTTTTTAAAATGATGATATGATGTTAAATATTTTAAGAATATATCACATGTTTAAATGTCTTGATGAAAAGGCAAATCATGCAAGTTGATGCGCTGGCAAACTCTAAGATAGGTGTTTATTACACGTATATAAAACCATATACACGTGTATATAATAAATACCTAAATAGTTGCCACGCTTGAACCAATATTTTGCAGAACCCTGAAACAATAACATAATAATCAAAGTTATTAAGCTTAAAATTAATTTATTACCTTATATAATAAAATAAATCTTTATATAACCTCCTGTCTTTAAAAATCATATACTCAAACTTTTACTCAAGAAGCTTCCAGTTATGGAGGATTTCATGCAGCATGCTAGTGGCCATGGTATATACATTCATTTTCTTGTATAATCTACACGTGGCAGCAAGTTTTAGGGCTTAACAAGCTCAACAACACAAAACTACGTACATGAACACTTACTACATTCTTAACATATATATATATATATATATAAGCAGAAAAGTACCTCAGTTCAATCGCTTAGAACCGACTGGGACCTTCGCTACATGAGTGATTTCTATTGAAGTGATCCACATGAAACCTGGATACCAGAAACGGTGTACACATAAATATATACAACATACACAAGCAATACCTATATGTGACAGTACCTCACATGGGTTATTGCTGGTGAAGAATGGGACTTAACCCAAACCCACCATTTCTGGAGTCCAGGTTTCATGAGCAGTTGCCACACATACATCATGACCGTGAGCACCTGAAAATATAAGTTGACACATGAACAGGACTACACATACACACCTTTTGTGAAGCTACACACATACACATACCTTGTAACGCTGAAGTATTGTAGAGCTCTCATCCATATCACAATGCTTGGATGGTCTCCACATATAATGGAAACAAGCAGGTGACACTGTCAAATTGTTCCTACCTTAATTTCTCACTAACTTTCTCAGCTTATTAAAGCCTCATCTCAACTTATTAAAGCCAAATTATTTCCATATACTTAAATTAGTTATGGAACTCTCACAATATATTACACTACTAGAGCCAAGAGCTAACAAACAAACAGGAGCCTTATGTATGACAAATACCACAGTTATAATAGAATCATGTATTCAAATCACATATTCTTTAAGTGGTGTAATAACATTATATATAAAGACTCAAGAACATCCAAGAGTCACAAAATAGACTTGCAGGGGCAGGCCATCTTTTTAAATCAGATACTCTCTAAGGTGGTGTGTGTGAGCATAGTATATAGAGAATAAATCCCAAGTGCAGTCTTGTTTGTAACTTAAAATCCATTGGCTATTATTTGTTGAAAAGCATGGTAACACATACAGCAATCAATAGCCAATGGAAGAAATAATATTACTGCTCTTCCTGAAAAAAAATAAATTACATCATTAGCTATTCATAATTTATAAAACACATATACTTACATGTTTCCATTGCCAGGAATTCCAACCAAGTTTCAAGAAATTACTCCAAAAATTCAATTACTGTAAACCCATTCCAGATTACCTCAAGATCCGGCGAATCCCCAATGAAATTCCTCACCATCTTCATACAAAGACAGTTTCCATATCTTCATACCCTCCTTGCCATTGTTTAGGGATTGGTAGTGAACTGACGGTCAAGATGAAATCACATATTCCTTGAATATTCCTTAGATATTTCAAATAAGATACAGTTGAAATGCTATTGTCTTAAACATGAATTCACAAAACAGAAATATGAGCTGGCAACAAGAAAAAGAATGGTTATTTCTACTCTCCATCAGCGTTAAACTGGGGAAGTATGTGAAAGAAGAAGTCGGTATCTCATGCCCCTCAAGCATGAACACAACCTCCGTCGTTGCCGGCCGATCGTTTGGATCCGTGGCAGTACACAGCAATGCCACCTTCACAGCCAGAATAAACTCCTCCCACTCGGCCGACTCAGGGTCGAGTTCTAAAAGACCCGGATCGAACAACTCGGACACGGTTTACCCACTTAAAAATGTCCTCGTCCTGTGTGAACATTACAGGCCTACGTCCGGTGAGAAGTTCCGGAAGAACAATCCCGAAACTGTCCCTGGAGACGCAACGTACCCGACTGAACCAACCGGCGTCCCGGAGGTAGACGGATCCATCGGGGTAACTGCAATCCTCTCAAGCCCGAAGTCTGACACGTGTGCTTCAAAGTCTGCGTCAAAGAGCACGTTGCTCGGTTTGAGGTCTCCACGCCCTATGTCATTCGCATGAAGCAACTCCAAGTGTAATAAGGTGCCTGCTTCTTGCAGCAAAGCTGCAAGGTTGCCATTTGGCATGTAGTCGTACACTAGCAGTTTGACATCCCACGGACGTAGTACCCTCCCTCGGAGGACTGCCAGGTTCCGATGCTTTATGCATCCGATCTCTCTGCTTCGGAACGGAATACACCTTCGTCCACAAACAACGTCTGGCAACCGTCGCATTGAGAGAACCGTCCCGTCTGGAAGGGAGGCCTTAAAGCCCATACCTCATCCGGCTGAGTACATGCTCCTCGTCAAACTGCCCCGTTGCGTCGAGTACTGCATTATATGGGATAGGGCTGTAGAACATCACAAGCTTTTCTTCTGTATCTGTGACCGCTTCTTCAGGAGGGCGATGATGTGCTCTGAGTCTACGGTGCTTTCCCATACATACAGCAAATGCAGCAAGGCATCCCATGCATACTATCCCAGCTGCAATGGCAATCCCAATCACTGCTTGACTGAGCAGCTTCCGACGTCTACGACAACCTGGGAGAGTGGGGCTCCGCACAGGCAGGGTTACCAGAGAAGGACTCTTCTCCAAAACGTGTGTTGCAAGAGCGGCTGGAACTTCACCACTCAGTCTGTTTCCTGACACGTTGAGCTAGGAGAGATGAGGAATCTCTCAGATAGAGGCTGGGATCTCCCCAGTGAGATTGTTGTTATAGAGGTCAAGCCTCCGTAGCTCTTGTAGCCGGCCAAGTAATGCTCCAGTTGAGCAGTCTTCCAGGTGCTTCACAAGTACAATCTCTGCCTCAGTGAGCTTGTTCTCTGCAAGGTTGAGGGTAACAAGCTCTTGGCAACCTAGTAGTGACTCTGGGATAGAACCTGTCAAATGGTTCCCTCTCAAGTCCTGTTTTAGCAGGAATTAATACTTGTGTTACGGAGCTCCAGATCTGTCACCGGACATCTATATATTGCGCAACTAACAAACTCTATATACGCATCAATCTCTCTCTCTCTCTCTCTCTCTCTCTCTCTCTCTCTCTCTCTCTCTCATATATATATATATATATATATGATGATGTGGCTTAGACACCCAAAATGCTATCCCATTGCTTTGCTCATTTATACATTTACCTTTATATAATCCAGAAGATTCTATGAATATTCTTTGTTATTTATATCAAAATATAAAGAATATACAAGTGTATATATTATTATATATCATATGGCATACATATTATATGTAAAATAACATTATACAGATATATACATACAACACATTTTACATGAGTAAATACAACAGTGGTAGCAAAAGTTCTCTCCCTTTGACCCTCAAAAGTTGACATGAGACTCTTTGGCTCAATGGGGTGTAATAGATTAGTACTGATCATAATTGAAACTGCAGACGTTCTTCTCTGACGCACGCCTATACACATGTAAACACGCGTGAGCAATCCACGTGCACAGACACTGATATGTGTTACATCTACACACATGCCAAATGTCACTAACCTGGTATATTCCAACACATAATCTCTAGAATTTACGAGTGCTTTGGCCAAGGGTGTGTAGAGGAGATCTATGCAAATGCATTAAGGGTTAACATCCAACGGATAGAATCTTCTCCCGCCAGTATATATGAATGCTGTTTAAGCACTCATGTATGTGTATGTGTATGTGTGTTTTGTTGCATCTTTTGTTGTAGTTAGTTCTTACATAGCTAGGTACACACATTATACCATGTGTTCACGCCAGATGTGTGTACAGTTTGATACAATGATAATGCTATAGTTACACATCAACGCTGACTATTATTTCTTTTCGAATTAAAAGCTCTCCGTATACTCCACGCCCCAAGAGCTTCCGTGATGCATCGTCTACACTTACATAAATTGTCTAACAGCTAGTAAATAACACACACACACACAGACAACTTACCTCTGTCCAAGTAAATACATGTACACAGTACATGTCCGACAAAGAGTGGGATCGCACATTTTGAATCATTTAAAATGTGGCATTTTCTGGATTACATATAATTCATAAAAGTCTTTTCTGTTCTGATAGACATATTAATTAAAAGAGGGAAATGTGAAACCTTCTGCTCTTCTACAGGGATTCCAGCACAGGACAGCCAAGAGTGACTGCAACTATGAGACAAATTACATTTTAAACTTAGAATTTAAATGTAATATATGTATTTCTTTGTATACCTGAACTATGTATATCACCTCTTACGGTAAGCTTTTGAACTCTTATATTTCAGAATCTGAATGAGACAACGGCCAAATATGAGCTCACATTATCCCTGCCATTGTATCCGTTTGATCTTACACTGGTATCCGTGCTAATCTTGATCAAACTATGTAATTCAACTATAAATACATAATTATTTATAAAGCAAGCAATTATATGCACCTTCACCTTCAGGAATCTGTAGCTTTCTTTCTTGTATAAAAATCGAGCAGGTTTCATTCATATCCCCATCACACTTTAAAATTGTTTAAATTTTGTTAATATTATATTATAACATATTTATTTAAATCACAATGGCTATGAACCAACATCGGGCTATATCAAAAAAGATTAATGCATCATGATGATCGTTTCTTAACCAAACAGGTAACATGTGGTGGGACATCACGTTTTGTACAGGATAAAGTCCAGACAAATCGTCTTTGCTATAATCTATTCTAGTACACCATTATATATATACACATATTAGTTTTATATATATTTAAATTAGTGACTTTTATTTACAAAATTTTGTAAACTAGGAATATTCAAAATTTTAACTATTTGTTTAAGTTATGATAGCATGGTTTAATAATAGTATGGATGTTCATACCAAAGATTTGTCATTTTCATACATAATATATAAAAGAAAAAGGTTTAAATGTGATTAACTAAGCCGCAAAAGTCAAAAAACATTTAAGCTAAACCAGTTGTAGTAACGTATACGATGAATATTCTCATATTCGTGAGGTATATTCGTATGGCGTAGAACTGGAGAGACAGTTTTTTAATATATTAAGTATTTTTTTTTTGTTCGGAGAGGTGATTTGATCACATCGACTACAACCCACTTGATTTAATCGAAGAACACAGTTGCCCATATATGTATTGGGTAAGTCCCATGTTTGTTTGATCGAATCCTTCAATGGGTACACTTGTTTTCCTCCGAATTCATATCGGGTAATGAATGTGTAAGAGGAGAATATGAGCAGCGGAATTCTAGTGTTACAGTGATTTTTCTGGGATATGTGCAGTATGGGTTAGGACAGGGATCGCTACAGAGTGATATTGATGCACTCCTTGCATTTAGGCAGCATACACAAGACCCACAGGGCGCTCTTGAGGGACGGGCGGTGAATAGCTCTTCTCCTTGTTCATGGCGAGGTGTTTCTTGTCTTAATCATCGTATTGTGGAGCTCCGTCTTCCTGGCCTCCAGCTCCGTGGATCAATCTCAGGTATATAGTATGTATGTTTAAACTTCTTGTGCTTTGTTTAATAGTGTTTCTAATATCCTACATTTTCCTAGGTTCGGAGTAGATCATGTTTGTGAATCGTATATGTACGTATATGTAGATACATTCGTACAAGATACGCTGTTGTTGTAGCATTATAGTATAAATGAGTAAACAAGGAAAAGAGAGAGAGAGCGTAACGTTTAGCAAGAACAGGTCACTCGTTTCATTTCTATTGCATGTGTATATACACATGTACATACATATATATGTTTATATGTCTTCATATATAGATTATGTATATTACAGAGGAGATAGGCAATTTGGTGGGTTTAAGGAGGTTAAGTCTCCACTCCAACCGATTAAGCGGGACCCTTCCTGAATCCGTGGGAAACCTCATTAATCTACGGAATCTGTTTCTGGGACGGAATATGTCCACTGGACAGATTCCATCCACCATAGCCAGTTTACAATCGCTCATGGTGCTTGACTTGCCAAACAACCTACTAATTGGACCCATTCATCACCAACTTGGAAGGTAAGTCAGTGTATACATACCCTATGTATGTACGTGAGCATCCATACGTACATTGCTATAGTTCTTGTGTTGTTTGTGTATTCATGCACGTGTTTCCTTACTATGCCATTTCAAGCCAAATCTCTCTCTCTCTCTCTCTCTCTCTCTCTCTCTCTCTATATATATATATATATATATATTGTGTGTGGTGTGTGTCTGAATGCGATTCATATCTGAGTTAACTGTCCTTATAGCATATTATTGATATCTTGCTGCACTTATTCCTTCCAAAATATATATTTATGTGTATATGTTTCTGCACAAGAAATTCTCTCAGAATACCAATAGGGAGATTATAACTTATATAGACATGTACAGGCATAATATGATATATACATATGTAGACACACATATACTATATAGATAACTGGTTATAGGTTAAGAAGCCTTAGAACAGTAACATATCTAATAACTTAAGCCGAAGAAATCAACTGCTCATCATTGACTTCACTGGACATGTCACACAACAGCTTAACAGGAAAGATTCCTGAATCTGTCGGGAATCTTCTGTTTGTCGGCTCTTTCTCCGTCAGTTTCAACGGCTTAACTGGGAATATTCCGTCTTCTTTGTCCAACTGTAGTGGTCTTGAGCTTGGAGAACAATGCTCTGAGCGGGGATATTCCGGTTGAGCTCGGTCTTCTGAGGAACCTGCACAGCTTAGTAGGGAACATACCCCAGGAGTTCGGCAATCTTACCAGTTTGCAGGCGTTGGAAATTGCACATAACAACCTTACTGGTGCGTGCATGTGTGTATCAACGTATATATGCATGTCCAGTAAAACACTTACTTGCTATGATAACTTCACACATTCATATGTGTAAATGTGTGTTATGTTCCATTCATTTATGTGTGTGCGTGCTCTCTCTCTCTCTCTCTCTTTCACACACACACACACGTTTAGTAGAAGTTAATAAGAACTTATTCCGGGAGCCCTGTACCAACTGAAGAATCTAAACCTCTCACTGAATAAACTATCCGGGAGCATCCCTACAGAGCTGGTCAATCTCAGTCCTCAGAGGGTACTACGTGCGTGGGGATGTCAAGCCAACTACATCTGGCCCATGAGGCACCTTATTGCACTTGGAGTTGCACGGGGACTGGCTTTTCTTCATGCGAATGACATAGTGCATGAAGACCTCAAACCGAGCAACGTGCTCTTCGACGCAGACTTTGAAGCACACGTGTCAGACTTCGGGCTTGAGAGGATTGCAGTTACCCCAATGGATCCGTCTACCTCTGGGACGCCGGTTGGTTCAGTCGGGTACGTTGCACCTGAGATGAGCGTGTCCAGGGAGTCGGATGTGTACAATTTCTGGAGCTTCTCACCGGACGTAGGCCTGTAATGTTTACACAGGACGAGGACATTGTTAAGTGAAAGAGGCAACTTCAGAGTGGAGCAGTGTCTGAGTTGTTCGATCCCAGTCTTTTAGAACTCTGGGAGGAGTTTCTTATGGCTGTGAAGGTGGCAGTGCTGTGTACTGCCACAGATCCAAACGATCGGCCGGCAATGACGGAGGTTGTGTTCATGCTTGAGGGGTGTAGAGTTGGACCTGAGATACCGACTTCTTCTTCAGATCCTACTTCACATACTTCCCCAGTTTGAAGTTGATGGAGAGTAGAGCTAACCATTCTTTTGTTTGTTGTCAACTCATTTTCTGTTTGTGAATTCATGTTTAGCATTATTTACAATATACTCTATCTTGTTTGGAATTCCTGAATGAATATTCAAGGAATATGTGATTTCATCTTGACCGTCAGTCCACTACCGTGAGGGGATTGAAATAGATGGTGAGGAATTTCATTGGGGATTCGCCGGATCTTGAGGTAATCTGGAATTGGTTTACAGTAATTGATTGAATTTTTGGAGTAATTTCCTGAAACTTGGTTAGGACATGTGTTTTATAATGAATAGCTAATGATGTAATTTTTTATTTTTTTCAGGAAGAGCAAGCAGTATATTTCTTCCATTTTGTGTTACCATGTGTGTGAGCATAGCAAATCCAAGTGCAGAGTCTTGTTAAAATCCATTGGCTATTATTTGTTGAAAACCAACTTGAGAGTATCTGATTTAAAAAGATGATTGTTTAGCCTGCCCCCTGCAAGTCTATTTTGTATGTTTCTTGAGTCTTTATGTATAATGGTATTAGTATAAGGAGGTGACACTCTACACCACTTAAAGAATATGTGATTTAATAGATGATTCTATTATAACTGTGCTATTTGTCATGGCTCCTGTTTGTTAGCTCTTGGCTTTAGTAAGTTGAGAAGTAGTGTAATACACAGTGAGAGTTCCATAACTAATTTAAGTATATGAAAATAATTTGGCTTTAATAAGTTGAGATGAGGCTTTAATAAGTTGAGAAAAGTTAGTGAGAATTTAAGGTAGGACAGGATAGATCTGGAAACAATTTGACAGCATGTAGATGTGGAGACCATCCAAGCATGATGAGAGCTCTACAATGCTTCAGCGTCACTGTGTGTGTAGCCTCACAAAAGGTGTGTATGTGTGTCGTCCTGTATTACTTATATTTTCAGGTGCTCACGGTCATATGTGTGGCAATTGCTGGTGAAGAATGGGGCTTAACCCAAACCCACCATTTCTGTAGTCCAGGTTTCATGTGGATCAATTTGAGAGAAATAACTCACTGTCACATATTATAAAGTTATAATCTTACTTTTCTGCTTGTGTATGCCGTGTATATAGTTATGTGTACACCGTTTCTGGTGTCCAGGTTTCATGTGGATCACTTCAATAGAAATCACTCATGTAGCGAAGGGTTTAAGCGATTGAACTGAGGTACTTATATATATTGATTTGTACGTAGTTTTGTGTTGTTGAGCTTGCTAAGCCCTAAAACTTGTTATGTTTAAGAATATAGTAAGTGTTCATGTACATAGTTTTGTGTTGTTGACCTTGTTAGGCCCTAAAACTTGCTGCCACGTGTAGATTATACAAGAAAATGAATGTATATATTCTTGGGACCATGGCTATCCTCCAGAACTGGAAGTATATGATTTTTAAAAACAGGAGGTTCATCTTGATATATAAAGATTTATTTTTATTATATAAGGTAAATAATAATTTTAATTTTAAGCTTAATAACTTTGATTATTATGTTATTGTTTCAGGGTTCTGCAAAATATTGGTTCAAGCGTAACTTTCCCAGAGAAGATTGTGGCAACTATTTAGGTATTTCTTATATACACGTGTATATGGTTTTATATACGTGTAAACACCTATCTTAGAGTTTGCCAGAGCATCAACTTGCCTTATGCAAAAGCACATCAAGACATTTAAACATGTGATATATTCTTAAAATATTTTACATCATCAGATTTTAAGATTAAAGGGTTTAAAGGGTTAACACATCGTATTTATACTAAACATGGAGTCTTCTAAATATAAATGATTAACCATTATTTCTTGTTATAGAAATAGAATGACCATATGTACATGGAAATGTTTGTAAAGAGGAAGAGAAAGTACTATATTTTATTATTATTATTTGGTGTTATGTGTGTGTGCGTGCGTGCGTGTGTGTACGTGTGTAAGTCCTGAATTCAATCACTAGCTTATTTACAATCCATATTGGTGTGTGTAGTTATGCACTTAGGTTTTCTTATATATTATATACATGTATAACTATATTTTCAATGTATACACAGTGTTAAATAGTGTATAAGATAGAGAACAATTGCCTTTAGTTAATAGAACCCTGGTTAGGGCCGTTGTTTCTCTCAGAAACAATGCGGGTGTGGCCTTGGTTGCTTGTAGCAATCAAGATGTTCAGGTAATGTATCTCAGCAATTGGTCTGTCAAGTTCAATAAGCCGTGCGCGCGTGTGCGTGCTGGGTGTGTGTGTGTGTGAGGGAGAGAGACAGAGAGAGATTACAGATCTGTGCCTATTTGTTTTGGTTTCTTTGCATACGGGCTATGTATGATTGACATATTTATAGGTAAATATTTACATATGAACACAAAACACAGGTGGGTGTTTCACATACACACACAGCCTCGTGCAAGTACACACACTGAAACTAAACAGTCTTAAAGCATGACATATAGCTATTGTACTAATTCACACACACACAGACACACAGACGCTTAAAACATGTATACATATAGCCAATAGAAGTAACATGCAAATCATTCAAATGTATGTGCATTATATATGTAATAGTTATTATTACATATCTAAGTGTGCGTATGGGGAGAGAGAGGGGGAATATGTTCAGCGACATACAGTCCAATGAACTGTGTGCGCCTGTGTGTGTGAGAGAGGGGGAATATGTTCAGCGACACACAGTGTTTTTGAACAAAGTTCTTTACCAACTTCAAATATCTTTCACAATATAACAGATTTATACGTGTGTGTGGGTGTGTGTATGAAAATGAACATGAAGATAATATAGTAATTTAGCTGATAACATGAGTAACTCGTTTTATTATTATTATTATAAACATGTTTAAAGAAATATCTTGCACTTACTAAAACATAAAATATTACTATATTCTAATTTTATACACTTCTTTAAACAAAAATTTAATCTAAACGAGTTTGTTAGTTGCTCTGTCTATATGTTTTATATATATAAATCAAACAGTGTTGTTTAGTCCTAGGGAAGCTCTTAAACTTATTATTACTAATAAAATTATAAATTTAAAACTACAGTGAGATTCCAACTATCAAAATTTAAACTACATTCATATTTCAAGACTTTAATAAAGAAAAACTTATGTGTGTGTGTGTGTGTAATAATGATGTTATATGTTATTGGTAATAATAAACTGTATTAGTGTATCATAAGCATATCCTAATTGGATGACTATTCATGTAAAGAATTATTAATAACGTTTTGTGAGGCTTGTAATGTAAATTAAAAATGAAACAGAATTTAAACTATTCGATTAAGATATTAAATTTTATTTAAAAAATTATAATTATAAAAATATTAAATTACATTAATAATATTTTACGAGAGGACTAATAGCCCCATAGAATGATCTCCACTGATGATGAAACATATATCGTAATTAACTTTTATTACAAATAGTAAGAATCAATAATAAGTTATAAGTGTTTGAATATATAAAAAGTTATTTTATATTTGAAAGACGCTCGTTCAAAGTTCATCCATGAGAAATATTTACTTTACAATGAAAGTCATATATAACAGTGTCCAGTTAGAGGTTAAAGTTTAGTTATGTAAACCTTAAATTCACCAAGTATACTCCTATTCAAAATAAGATTTTGTGCTAAATCACTTTATAAAATAGAAAAAAAAAATTTATTATCACATATATTAAATAATAGCTTGTAACTGAACACATTATGTTTTTATTATTGTCGAGGCAAACCTGTATTATTCCAAACAATAAAGATACGTTACACATTCCAGATAACCTACTATTACATTAACATTAACAAATCTATGCCTGAGAAGTTCTAGATGTCTTATTAACCTTCTTTTCAACTAAGAGTAACACTCCTAAATAAGCAAGGCACATGGTTTCCTCACACAAAAGCAGTGATGGATGTCTTCAACAACGACGGCGGAAGTATTAAAGATTCAACAATGACGGTGGAAGTATAACTTAAAGATTTATCGGAGGGTATGTTGAAAATTTTGGATCACAGCTCACTTTGCTATAGGATGGGTGTGTGTGAGCATAACATCTAGAGAATAAATCCAAGTGAGTGCTGTGTGTGAGCATAGCATATAGAGAATAAATCCAAGTGCACAGTCTTGTTTGTAACTTAAAATCCATTGGCTATTATTGTTGAAAAGCATGGTAACACATACAGTCAATAGCCAATTGGAAGAAATAATATTACTGCTCTTCCTGAAAAAAATTAAAAATTACATCATTAGCTTATAAACACATATGTCCTAAGCAAGTCTCAGAAATTACTCAAAATTCAATTACTGTAAACCAATTCCAGATTACCTCAAAATCCCAATGAAATTCCATTTTTAGGGGTTGGTAGTCAATAGACGGTCGAGATGAAATCACATATTCCTTGAATATTCCTTCAGGAATACACTGTCACAAATATTGTAAATAATGCTAAACATGAATTCACAAAACAGAAAATAGTTGACAACAAACAAAAAAGAATGGTTAGCTCTACTCTCCATCAACCTCAAACTGGGGAAGTATGTGAAGTAGGATCTGAAGAAGAAGTCGGTATCTCAGGTCCGACCCTACACCCCTCAAGCATGAACACAACCTCCGTCATTGCCGGCCGATCGTTTGGATGTGGCAGTACACAGCAATGCCACCTTCACAGCCAGAAGAAACTCCTCCCACTCGGCCGACTCAGGGTCGAGTTCTTAAAAGACCCGGATCGAACAACTCGGACACTGGTCCACTCTGAGTTGCCTCTTTACCCACTTAACAATGTCCTCGTCCTGTGTAAACATTACAGGCCTACGTCCGGTGAGAAGCTCCAGAAGAACAATCCCGAAACTGTACACATCCGACTCCCTGGAAACGCTCATCTCGGGTGCAACGTACCCGACTGAACCAACCGGCGTCCCAGAGGTAGACGGATCCATCGGGGTAACTGCAATCCTCTCAAGCCCGAAGTCTGACACGTGTGCTTCAAAGTCTGCGTCAAAGAGCACGTTGCTCGGTTTGAGGTCTCCATGCACTATGTCATTCGCATGAAGAAAGCCAGTCCCCGTGCAACTCCAAGTGCAATAAGGTGCCTCATGGGCCAGTTGAGGACATGACCGTCCTGGTGAGCTGCTTCCTGTAGCAAAGCTGCAAGGTTGCCATTTGGCATGTAGTCGTACACTAGCAGTTTGACATCCCCACGGACGTAGTAACCTCTGAGGACTGCAGGTTCCGGTGCTTTATCCGTCCGATCCTCTCTGCCTCGGAACGGAATACACCTTCCTCCACGACACCGTCTGGCAACCGTCGGATCGAGAGAACCGTCCCGTCTGGAAGAGCGGCCTTAAAGACTATTCCATATCTCGTCCGGCTCAGTACATGCTCCTCGTCAAACTGCCCCGTTGCCTCGAGTACTGCATTATATGGGATAGGACTGTAGAACATCACAAGCTTTTCTTCTGTATCCGTGACCACTTCTTCAGGAGGGCGATGATGTGCTCTACGGTGCTTTCCCATGCATAGGAACCAGACAGCAAATGCAGCAGCAGCAAGGCATCCCATGCATACTATCCCAGCTGCAATGGCAATCCCAATCACTGCTTGCTTGCTCAGACTGAGCAGCTTCCGATGTCTACGACAACCTGGGAGTGGGGCTCCACACAGAGCAGGGTTGCCAGAGAAGGACTCTTCTCCAAAACGTGCTGCAAGAGCGGCTGGAACTTCACCACTCAGTCTGTTTCCTGACACATTGAGCCGGGAGAGATGAGGAAGCTCCCCGAGAGAGGCTGGGATCTCCCCAGTGAGATTGTTGTTAGAGAGGTCAAGCCTCCGTAGCTCTTGTAGCCGGCCAAGTACATCCGGGATGCTCCCGTTGAGCAGGTTGTTCTCCAGCTGGAGATCTTCCAGGTGCTTCAGAAGTACAATCTCTGCTGGGATCTCCCCAGTGAGCTTGTTCTCTGCAAGGTTGAGGGTAACAAGCTCTTGGCAGCCCATTAGTGACTCTGGGATAGAGCCTGTCAAATGGTTGCCTTGCAAGTCCAGTGTTAGCAGGTTGGTAAGCTTACCCAGTTCTCTCGGGGTAGAGCCATTAATACTTGTGTTACGGAGCTCCAGAACTGTCAGCTGGGTGCAGTTGGCGATTGCCAAGGGTATCCCACCGGACAACAGGTTGTTCGACAGTGAAATCTCTTCCAGTTGAACGAGCCTTCCGAATGCAGCCGGGATTTCACCTGTAAATCCGTTGTTACTCAAGTTGAGAGCTTGTACACTTGGAATCTGCAGGACAAGGGTCCGGTGAAGAAGTTGCTTGATAAGTCAAGTGTTCGGAGCTGAACCGAGCTCGTGCTTTCTAGGACTCGACCTGTGAACCTGTTATTGCTTAAGTCAAGGACCTCCAACGAGCTCGAGTTGACAGGTGGTAACCTCCCGCTCAAGTGGTTCCCACTCAGGTTCAAAGAACTGTAAAGTGTATAGTTGGAGGAGTCTTGGAGGGAGTTCACCCGTTAAACTGTTACTGGCAAGAGAGATGTTCCTGAGCTGTGCAAGAGAAGCTAGCTGCGATGGTAATGTGCCTGAGAGTCGGTTGTTCTCCAGGAAAAGGAGCTGTAGAGATTGTAAATTGGTTAAGTCCACCGGTACTGGTCCAGTCAGTGAGTTCGAAGAGAGGGAGAGTCGCTGGAGTTGCCGGAGATTGACGAGCTCTGTAGGGATGCTCCCGGACAGTTTATTCAGTGAGAGGTTTAGATTCTTCAGTTGGTACAGGGCTCCCAATGTAGCCGGAATAGAACCTGTAAGTTCTTATTAACTTCTACTAAACATGTGTGTGTGTGTGTGTGAAAGAGAGAGAGAGAGAGAGAGAGCACACACACACACCATATACATGAATGGAACATAACACACATTTACACATATGAATGTGTGGAGTTATACGTAGCAAGTAAGCGTTTTACTGGACATGCATATAATGTTGATACACACACGCACGCACCAGTAAGGTTGTTATGTGCAATTTCCAACGCCTGCAAACTGGTAAGATTGCCAAACTCCTGGGGTATGTTCCCAACTAAGCTGTTACCAGACGCCGTCAAAGCTTGCAGGTTCCTCAGAAGACCGAGCTCAACCGGAATATTCCCGCTCAGAGCATTGTTCTCCAGGCTCAAGGAAACATACCACTACAGTTGGACAAAGAAGACGGAATATTCCCAGTTAAGCCGTTGAAACTGACGGACAAAAAGCCGACAAACAGAAGATTCCCGACAGATTCAGGAATCTTTCCTGTTAAGCTGTTGTGTGACATGTCCAGTGAAGTCAATGATGAGCAGTTACCGATTTCTTCGGGAATGGGCCCGCTTAGCTGGTTATTAGATATGTTTACTGTTCTAAGGCTTCTTAACCTGCACATATATAACCAGTTATCTATATAGTATGTATAACACATGTCAATGTACATGTGTATATCATATTATGTCTGTACATGTGTATATAAATTATAATCTCCCTATTGGTATCCTTATGCAGAAACATATACACATAAATATATTTTTGGAAGGAGCAAATATCAATAATATGCTATAAGGACAGTTAACTCAGAT
This sequence comes from Selaginella tamariscina, assembly GCA_003024785.1. Classification (NCBI taxonomy): domain Eukaryota; kingdom Viridiplantae; phylum Streptophyta; class Lycopodiopsida; order Selaginellales; family Selaginellaceae; genus Selaginella; species Selaginella tamariscina. The sequence goes on along the minus strand of PUQB01000773.1, from coordinate 76,777 downwards.
ATGAATCGCATTCAGACACACACACACACACATAATATATATATATATATATATATATATATATAGAGAGAGAGAGAGAGAGAGAGAGAGAGGAGATTCATGTATTTAGCTTGAATGGCATAGTAAGGAAACACGTGCATGAATACACAAACAACACAAGAACTATAGCAATGTACGTATGAATACTCACGTACGTACATAGGGTATGTAACTTACCTTCCAAGTTGGTGAGGAATGGGTCCAGTCAGTAGGTTGTTTGGCAAGTCGAGCACCATGAGCGATTGTAAACTGGCTATGGTGGATGGAATCTGTCCAGTGAACATATTCCGTCCCAGAAACAGACTCCGTAGATTAATGAGGTTTCCCACGGATTCAGGAAGGGTCCCGCTTAATCGGTTGGAGTGGAGACTTAACCTCCTTAAACCCACCAAATTGCCTATCTCCTCTGTAATATACATAATACACACACACATATTAATATCTATATATGAAGACATATACACACATATATATGTAAGTACATGTGTATATACACATGCAATAAAATGAAACGAGTGATTGCTAAACGTTAATCATATAGCTCTCTCTCTCTTGCTTACTCATTTATACTAAAATGCTATAACACACAGCGTATCTTGTACGGATGTATCTACATATATGTATACATATATGATTCACAAACATGATCTACTCCGAACCTGGAAATGTAGGATATAAAACACTACTAAACAAAGCACAAGAAGTTTAAACATGCATACTATATACCTGAGATTGATCCACGGAGCTGGAGGCCAGGAAGACGGAGCTCCACAATACGATTATTAAGACAAGAAACACCTCGCCATGAACAAGGAGAAGAGCTATTCACCGCCCATCCCTTAAGAGCGCCCTGTGGGTCTTGTATATGCTGCCTAAATGCAAGGAGTGCATCAATATCACTCTGTAGCGATCCCTGTCCTAACCCATACTGCACATATCCCAGAAGAATCACTGTAAACACTAGAATTCCGCTGCTCATATTCTCCTCTTACACATTCATTATCCGATATGAATTCGGAGGAAAACAAGTGTACCCATTGACAGATTCGATCAAACACTTACCAAATACACATATGGGCACCTGTTTCTTCGATTAAATCAAGTGGTTGTAGTCGATGTGATCAAATCATCTCTCAGAAAAAAAAAAATACTTAGTATATTAAATACTGTCTTTCTGCTGCTTCTCCGGCCGTTGTATTCAGTGAGCTCTACGCCATACGAATATACCTCACGAATACGAGAATATTCTTCGTATACGTTACTACAACTAGCAGACACGCTGGCTTAGCTTAAATGTTTTTGACTTTTGCGGCTTAGTTAATCACATTTAAACTTTTTCTTTTATATATTATGTATGAAAATGACAAATCTTTGGTATGACAAACATAACATCCATACTATTAATATATAAACATATGCATGACGTAAGGGCAAATTATTAAACCATGCTAATTCTTAATGTTGTAAAATTTTAAATCAAACCACGGACAGCTTTTCAAATATATATATAGAAACTAATATGTATATATAATGGTGTACTAGAATAGATTATAGCAAAGACGATGTTGTCTGGACTTTATCCTGTACAAAACGTGATGTTCCACCACATGTTACCTGTTTGGTTAAGAAATGATCATCATGGTGCATTAATCTTTTTCGATATAGCCCGATGTTGGTTCATAGCCATTGTGAATATTATATAATATAATATAACAAGATTTAATTATATATTTAAAACAATTTAAACTGACATCATCTTCTGGGTGTGATGGGGATATGAATGAAACCTGCTCGATTTTTATACAAGAAAGAAAGCTACAGATTCCTGAAGGTGAAGGTGCATATAATTGCTTGCTTGCTTTATTTAATTATGTATTTATAGTTAAATTACATAGTTTGATCAAGGTTAGCACGGATACCAGTGTAAGATCAAACGGATACAATGGCAGGGATAATCTGAGCCCTCGGTTTCGCTCATTTTTGGCCGTTGTCTCATTCAGATTCTGAAATCTAAGAGTTCAAAAGCTTACCGTAAGAGGTGATATACATAGTTCAGGTACTTGGTGAGATATACTGACAGAGAAATACATATATTACATTTCTACGTATATAATAAAATTCTAAGTTTAACATGTAATTTGTCTCATAGTTGCAGTCACTCTTGGCTGTCCTGTGCTGGAATAGCAGAAGGTTTCACATTTCCCTCTTTAATTAATATGTCTATCAGAACAGAAATGACTTTCATGAATTATATGTAATCCAGAAAATGCCACATTTTAAACGATTCAAATGTGCGATCCCACTCTTTGTCGGACATGTACTGTGTACATGTATTTACTTGGACAGAGGTAAGTTGTCTGTGTGTGTGTTATTTACTAGCTGTTAGACAATTTATGTAAGTGTAGACGATGCAGCACGGAAGCTTTTGGGGCGTGGAGTATACGGAGAGCTTTTTAATTCGAAAAGAAATAATTGTCTGTCAATGCATGCATGCAGCGTTGATGTGTAAATATAGCATTATCATTGTATCAAACTGTACACACATCTGGGGTGAACACATGGTATAATGTGTGTACCTAGCTACATAAGAACTAACTACAACCAAAGGTTTAAACTTATTTAGATCGGGTACACATTATCTGTAATAGTATAAATAATATATATTGGCGGGAGAAGATTCTGTCCGTTGGATGTTAACCCTTAGATGCATTCTCCTCTACACACCCTTGGCCAAAGCACTTGTAAATTCTAGAGATTATGTGTTGGAATATAGTAGTAAATGTAGAAAGGATACATAATTTGGACGGCATGTGTGTAGATATAAGGATGGATGTAACACATATCAGTGTGTGTGCACGTGGATTGCTCACGCGTGTTGCATGTGTATAGGTGTGCGTGAGAGAAGAAGATCTGCAGTTTCAATTGTGGTCAGTACTAATCTATTACACCCGATTGAACCATATTGGTCAAAGAGTCGCATATCAACTTTGAGGGTCAAAGGGAGAGAACTTTTGCTACCACTGTCGTATATACTCATGTAAAATGTGTGTCTGTGTATGCTGTATAATGTTATTTAATATATAATATAATATGATATATAATACATATACACTTGTATTTAATTGCATGATCTTTAATCCTTACCTATATATCATAACATATAAATAACAAAGAAGAATCTTCATAGAATCTGCTGGATTATTAAAAGGTAAATGCATAAATGAGCAAAGCAATGGGAGAGCATTGTATTTAACAACATTGACTTATCTGTGAAGATTTTGGGTGTCTAAGCCACATGATCCACATCCACACACACACACACATATAGAGAGAGAGAGAGATGTGTAGAACATCGAGTTTGTTAGTTGCGTAATATATAGATGTCGATACCCTTGGCAATCTCCAACTGCACTGTTCTGGAGCTCCGTAACACAAGTAATGCCTCCTAACACTGGACTTGCAAGGGAACCATTTGACTGGCTCTATCCCAGAGTCACTACTGGGCTTGTTACCCTCAACCTTGCAGAGAACAAGCTCACTGCAGAGATTGTACTTCTGAAGCACCTGGAAGATCTCCAGCTGGGAAAACCTGCTCAACGGGATGTACTTGGCCGGTTACAAGAGCTACGGAGGCTTGACCTCTCTAACAACAATCTCACTGGGGACATCCCAGCCTCTCTCGGGGAGCTTCCTCATCTCTCCCAGCTCAACGTGTCAGGAAACAGACTTAGTGGTAAATTCCAGCTGCTCTTGCAGCACGTTTTAGAGAAGAGTCCTTCTCCGGCAACCCTGCTCTGTGTGGAGCCCACTTCAGGTTGTCGTAGACGTCGGAAGCTGCTCAGTCTGAGCAAGCAAGTAGTTGCCATTGTAGCTGGGATAGTATGCATGGGATGCCTTGCTGCTGCTGCATTTCTGTCTGGTTCCTATGCATGGCAAAGCACCATAGAGCACATCATCGCCCTCCTGAATAAGCGGTCACGGATACAGAAGAAATGTGATATTGCAGTACTCGAGGCAACGAGGCGTACTGAGCCGGACAAGATATGGAATAGTTATTAAGGCCGCCCTTCCAGACGGGACGGTTCTTTCCATCCGACGGTTGCCAGACGGTGTCGTGGAGGAAGGTGTATTCCGTTCCGAGGCAGAGAGGATGGGACGGATAAAGCACCGGAACCTGGCGGGTACTACGTCCGTGGGGATGTCAAACTGCTAGTGTACGACTACATGCCAAACGGCAACCTTGCAGCTTTTCTACAGGAAGCAGCTCACCAGGACGGTCATGTTCAACTGGCCCATGAGGCATTATTGCACTTGGAGTTGCACGGGGACTAGGACATTGTTAAGTGGGTAAAGAGGCAACTTCAGAGTGGACCAGTGTCCGAGTTGTTCGATCCGGGTTTTAGAACTCGACCCTGAGTAGGAGTTTCTTCTGGCTGTGAAGGTGGCATTCTGTGTACTGCCACAGATCCAAACGATCGGCCGGCAATGACGGAGGTTGTGTTCATGCTTGAGGGGTGTAGGGTTGGAACTTCTTCTTCAGATCCTACTTCACATACTTCCCCAGTTTGAGGTTGATGGAGAGTAGAGCTAACCATTCTTTTTTGTTGTCAACTCATTTTCTGTGTTGTGAATTCATGCTTAGCATTATTTATATCTCCTGAAGAAATATTCAAGGAATATGTGATTTCATCTTGACCGTCAGTCCACTACCCATCCCTAAACAATGGCAAGTAGGGTATGAACATATGGAACTGTCTTTGTATGAGGCGATTGAAATATATGGTGAGGAATTTCATTGGGGATTAGCCGGATCTTGAGGTAATCTGGAATTGGTTTACAGTAATTGAATTTTTGGAATTCCTGGCAATGGAAACATGTAAGTATATGTGTTTTATACATTATGAATAGCTAATGATGTATTTTTTTTCCAGGAAGAGCAGTAATTGGTTGTTTTGCAAATAATAGCCAATGGATTTAAGTTTCAAACAAGACTCTACACTTGGATTTATTCTTTATATACTAGCTCACACACATATCTGATTTGAAAAGATGATTGTTTAGCCTGCCCCCCTGCATGTCTGTTTTCTGACTCTTGGATGTCTTGATCTTTATATATAATGGTATTAGTATAAGGAGGTGACACTCTCTAACATACACAGACTCCTGTTTGTTAGCTCTTGTCATATATAGTGAGAGTTCCATAACTAATTTAAGTATATGGAAATAATTTGGCTTTAATAAGTTGAGATGAGGCTTTAATAGAGAAATTAATGTAGGACAGAAACAATTTGACAGGATGTCACCTGCTTGTTTCCATATCTGAGCAGGGTAGATATGGAGGCCATCCAAGCATTGTGATATGGATGAGAGCTCTCATACAAAAGGTGTGTATGTGTGTCATGTGTCAACTTAAAATTTCAGGTGCTCACGGTCGTGTATGTGTGGCAACTGCTGGTGAAAAATGGGGCTTAACCAAACCCACCATTCTGGAGTGTGGATCAATTTGAGAGAAATAACTACACCGTTTCTGGTGTTCAGGTTTCATGTGGATCACTTCAATAGAAGCCACTCATGTAGCGAAGGTCCCAGTGGTTGTTCTAAGCGATTGAACTCAGGTACTTCTTACACACACACACAGATATATATATATATATATATATATATATATATATATATATATTGTCCGGTGTGGGAAGGTGCTGGTTGAACTTGGCCTTTCTCATTATTTGCAGCTTAGTCTGTATAGCTTTCATGTGCCAAATGGTTTGTGCATGTGTGTGCGTGTGTGTGTGTGTGAGAAAAAGAGAGAGAGAGTTTATATACTAGAATGCAATGTTTTCTTGTTGACTTTCTTTAGATGATTGAGAGATGTATACTTAGCCCACTTAGTTTATATATCTAAAAGAAGTGAGAATATATATCTAATTAACAACAATATAACTTTGCCCCATTTATTTGAATCGGCACATACTAGATACTAAGTGTGGTGTGTTAGTATCTAATATGCATGTGTGTGTTTGGGAGAGAGAGTACTAAATTTTTTATGTTTTTGCAGGAAAGCAAGTCACCTGCTTGAAAAACATTACGACACCATGACTCTAATGGCATAAACTTAGTGGAATAAGTACTTTTGTCTTTAGTGTTTGTCTTTATGGTGAGGATCCAATAAATTTATTAATTAGCCAGCGTGATTGCAATAGGTATCAATTCAATTACAATTGGAGACACGATTATAGTATTCAAGATAATAACAAAAATCCAAACCACAATGTTAAAGAAATGAATCATGTAACCTCATTGTATAGTGATGTTGATTCAACAGCAACTATAAAATATCATAGTTACTACAATACTATTTTTATATTATAATGTTAATTTAATAATTAGTCGACAAACTATGCATGTTTTAACCTATATAGGATATAGGAACATGCATGTGTATATATAACATAGATGCATTTATGTATATATGTGTAAAAGAATATACAGATTTATTTATCCATGTGTTAGTGATTTATGCATGTCAATTTCATCACAATATATATATCTCCTCCACACACACAAACACATGATTCAATGTGTAAATATAAATATAAACCTTAAGAATCAGTAATTATAACTTGGCTTTGTATGCTTTTCCTTGTAAGAAACATATAATAATAAAGTTAAAAATCATCCCCACTGTAAATACAAATATTAAAGATAATGTTAAATTATTTTCGATGTATTCTTATTAGGCACCACTACATACAAATTAGAGACCCTCACAAAACCACCCACCTCCCCAGCTGTCTCTAGTCTCACACATGCTCTCCAAAAGGCTTCCAATTAGGTGCCCTTAATTCTCTTAGATCTAGGTATAGCTCTTTAGGAATATTCTAGCTTATACCTTTTGGGAATATTCTTTGATTCGTTATACGGGTCGTAACAATCCTCCCCCATTAGCAAGTCCTTGTCCTCAAGGGCAGTATAACTTACTCAACTGGTCCTGTATCATTAGCCTTGTACATCCACAAAGAATCTACCCGGGACTCGTTCCTTGTGAGTACTCTCTTTAACTGGCTAACATGAAACACTGGGTGCACCCTCACTCCTTCTGGCAGCCGTAGTCGATATGTCACCTTATCGATACGCTCCAGAATCTCATAAGGACCTGAGTACTTAGGAGATAACTTATCATTGTGTCCCTTCTATAAGGCCACAATAGTGTTCTGCCTTACATGTGTGGCAAATACCACTTAGAGATATACATAATTTCCCACCTGGAACTCTTGGAAGCTTCTGTGCTCATTAACAAACTTGATAACTCGGCTCTGAGCTACTTGTAAGTTCTTCTTGCATAAACTCTAAATGTTTCTAAGCTCAACACTCAGACTTTAGCTTCCTCATCCATGTTGCTTGAGCTTTCTTACTTGTTAAACCCAGCTCAAAAGCTGTCTTGGAATGCCGTTTAAACATAGCATAATATGGACTCATTCCAATGTCATTGTGTCCTTGGCAAATGGGTGACAAAGTCCATAGAGATACTGCCCCATCGCCTGTCTGGAATAGGCAATGGTACTAATAGCCCACTTGGTTTTTCCATGGGCACCTTTACTCGTTGACACTTGTCACAAGTCCTGCAGTACTCTATGATATTAGCTTTCATATTCCTTCAATAGAACCTTCTCTTGATTAACTCATACGTTTTCCTCCCCCCCAAAATGACCTGCCTCCGGTGATTATGATGGAAATATAGTACATGGTTGATCAAATGGTCCACACGAGGAAGATACACACGGCCATTGTAGTACAAAACTCCATCCTAAAATGAGAATGGTGACTTTAGCTGTCCTCTGAGCTCATGCACCTCAGCGTCTTGTGCTTGAGCATGTTGAAATACCTGGCTAAACTCACTGACCGTCCTTGTTAATGCATTACATAAGCGTGTTTGGAATTCTCCAACTACGGTGGCTCTCCTAACACATGACAAAGCATCTACCACCATGTTAACCTTCCCCGCACGATGCTCAATAGGAAATTTGCCAAACTCCATGAGTTTAACCATCTAGTGAGCTTGTCGACAACTCTTTCTGTGTGAACAAATATACCAAAGTCTTGTGATTTGTAAACATCTTGAAACTTGCACCATAAGATAATGCCTCCAAACTTGTAATGCATTAACAATAGCCAGTAATTCTTGCTCATACGTTGAGTACCGTTACTCTGCAGGATTCAAAGTACGACTCTCATAAGCAATAGGCCTTCCCTCTTGCATAAGTACAACTCCAATGGCCACTCCACTTGCATCACACAATACCTCATAAGGCTTAGAGGGATCTGCAATACCTAAAACTGGTGCACATACCAAAGCTTGTTTCAAAGCTTGGAAACTGCTCTTTTCTCAAGCACTTCATGCAAAGGGAACGTCCTTCCTCAACAACCTAGTTAACAGAGAAGCTTTCTTGGCATAATCGTTGACATATCACTGGTAATAACCAACCATGCCCAAGAAACTCTGTAACTCTTCTGCATTGCTAGGAACTGGCCATTGCTCCACCACTGCCACCTTCTGTGGATCAGTCTTCACTCCACTTGGCGTCACAATGTGACCCAAATATTCCACTTCGCACTGAGCAAATGCACATTTGCTCTTCTTTGCATAGAGCTTGTTCTCCCTCAACAACTGAAGAACTCTTCGCAAATGCTACACATGCTCCTTCATATTCTTACTGTAAATAAGAATATCATTGAGGAAGATCTCCACAAAGTCATACAAGTAGTCACCAAACACCTCAGTCATCAACCGAGTGAATGTGACTGGGGCATTTGTTAAGCCAAATGGCATAACAGTGAACTTGAAATGCCCAAAGCTAGTGTTGAAAGCAGTTTTGTAGATATCTGCCTCCTTCACAGCAATCTAATGATACCCACTGTGCAAATCTATCTTGGTGAACACTCTGGCTCCACCGAGATGATCCATGATAGTATCCACACGTGGCATGGGCATTCTGTCCTTCACTGTTTGCTTGTTGAGAGCTCTGTAGTTTATGCACATCCTCATGGTGCCATCTTTCTTCCTGACAAGCAATACTGGTGCACCAAATGGAGACTTGCTCAGTTGTATGAAACCATATTCCAATAGCTTCATCACTTGTCTCTTAACCTCTTCCTCCTTAGCATGGCTCAGTCGGAATGGCTTAAGTAAATGGCTTTCATACCTTGTTCCAACACAATCTCATACTCCACACCTCTTGCATGTGGTAAGCCATGAGGTAGCTCAAGAGGGAAGACGTTGGCAAACTCCTCACACAATAACTTTGCTCAAGGTGACAGTAAAAGAACTTGTTTAGAGACTCAAGCTTTGTTCCAAACCAAGTGTCTTTCACTTCACTATACTCAAGCTCATGTGCTTGGTGCTCCACTAGATCTTAGGATCCACACGCACTAGCTCCGCAAGAAAGAAAGTCTTCACCAGCTAGGTTTTGCCAACCTCTAGTTGTAACTCCTCCACACAAGCAATTTAGCTTTGTGACAACTGAGCCCTCAATCTCGTATTGAGGCACAGTCTTCGTTCAACTCCACCAGCTGGGTTTTACCAACCTACAGTTGTAACTCTTCTACACAAACACTATAGCTCTGTGTGATAGTTGAGCCCTCAATCTCTTATTGAGGCATAATCTTTGTGCAGCTCCACCAACTGGGTTTTGCCAACCTACAGCCGTAACTCTTCCACACAAGCACTGTAGCTCTGTGTGATAGCTAAGCCCTCAATCTCGTATTGAGGTACAGTCTTCATGCAGCTCCACCAGCTGGGTTTTGCCAACCTACAGCTGTAACTCCTCCACATAAGCAATGTAGCTTTGTGTGATAGCTGAGCCCTCAATCTCGTATTGAGGCTCTTCGCACAGCTCCACCAGCTGGGCTTTGCCAACCTCCAATTGTAACTCCTCCACACAAGCACTATAGCTCTGTGTGATAGTTGAGCCTTCAAATTCGTATTGAGGCACAGTCTTCGTGGGCAAGCTACACTCCTCCACTAACTTTGTTGACACAAAGTTATCGCTACTCATGCTATTCACAAGGACTCGCATTGGACGCTCACCAAGTCATCCCTCCACCACAATAGCACGTGTGTGTGACTCCTCCCGTGCCATGTAGTTTACCTATTGAGCAAGAACAAATAGAAATTTACCTTATGGTTTAAAGAAGTCTCCTTTGTGCTCCTCTCCACGCTCCATCTTCTAAAGCTTCTTAGGCGTCTACTTGTCCTTGCTGCCATTGAAATTTTTGCCCTTGGGCTTGCTTCTCCTTGGACAATTTGCCTTTTAGTGTTCAATGTCTCTGCACATGTGTTATTATCCTTTCCCACCAAGCACTCATCTCGAACCTTGCTCCGATACCAATTGTTAGGCACCACTATATACAAACTAGAGATCCTCACAAAACCACCTAACCTGTCTCTAGTCTCTACACAATGCTCTCTAAAAGGCTTCCAAAATTAGGGTGTCCTTAATTCTATTAGATCTAAGTATAGCTCTTTAAGAATATTCTAGTTTATACCTTTTTGGGAAATATTCTTTGATTCGTTATACGGGTCGTAATAATTCCACCTTGTTTATGCCATCAAAATTGGGTCGTGATGTTTTCTTTCAAGCAAGTAACTTGGCTTCCCTGCAAAAAATATCAAGAATTTAGTGCTCTCTTTCCCAAACACACACATGCGCATTAAATAACACACCACATAAATATGTAATAACTATTACATATATAATGCACATACATTTGAATGATTTGCAAGCTACTCCTATTGTTATATGTATACAATAGCTGTATGCATGTTTTAAGACTTTGCGTGTGTGTGAATTGGTACAATAGCTATATGTCATGCTTTAAGACTGTTTAGTTTTAGTGTGTGCGTGTGCGGAGGCTGTGAGTGTATGTGAAACACCCACCTGTGTTTTGTGTTCATATGTAAAGATTTACGTATAAATATGTTAATCATACATAGCCCGTATGCAAAGAAATCAAAACAAATACATTGTTTCTGAGTGAAACAATTGTTATATTAACTAAAGGCAAGTGTTCTCTATCTTATACTTTAAAATATATTATTTAACTGTGTATACATTGAGAAATATAGTTATCCATATAGATAATATATAAGAAAACCTACGTGCATAATACACACACCAATGTGGACTATAAATAAAGCCAGTAATTGAATTCAAGACTTACAACGCACGCTCACACACACACACACCACCAAATCAGCGTACTTTCTATTTAGGTGTTTCTTATATACACGTGTATATGGTTTTCTATACGTGTAAACACCCATCTAGAGTTAGAGCATCAACTTGCATGGTTTGCCTTCTGCAAAAGCATATCAAGACATTTAAACATGTGATATATTTTAAAAATATTTTACATCATCTAAAAAAATGGTTAAAGGTTTAGGGTATAGGGTTAACACATACTATCAAAATATAAAACATGGAGTCTTCTAAATATAAATGATTTGTTATAGAAATAGAATGAGACTATAACTGTACATGGAAATGTTTAATGAGGCACAATCCGTCTTCGTTTCTCTTTTGCAGAACCCTGAAAAAATAACATAATAATCAAAGTTATTAAGCTTATAATTAAAAGTATTATTTATTACCTTATACAAAAAAACAAATCTTTATATATCCAGATGAACCTCCTGTCTTTAAAAATCATACTCAAAACTACTCAAGAAGCTTCCAGTTCTGGAGGATTTAATGCAGCATGCTAGTAACCATGGTCCCAAGAATATATACATTCATTTTCTTGTGCAATCTACACGTGGCAGAAGTTTTAGGGCCTAACAAGCTCAACAACACAAACTATGTACATGAACACTTACTAAATTCTTAAACATAACAAGTTTTAGGGCTTCAACACAAAACTACGTACAAAGAACACTTACTAGGATTGGATCGAGCGTTTGAAAGAAGAGTACAGTCCCTGGCATTAGACAAGTTAGCCGATCCACGGAGTGCATTGGTTAGTGCTTTCGTGATTAAGCTATCAAACTCCTCAGTATCTTTCACCGTCCTCGTCACCAAGTAAGTTCTGTGTTGTTGCTGAGTTATCCATGATAAAATAGCTTCAGTATATTTTGCATAAGTTTGATTTGCTCTCATAATAAGATTAGCCTGCAAGGAATACCCTGGAATCGCACGCACGCACGCACGCACGCACGCAAGAGTGTTGAAGTTTTTTACCTGCAATCTTATGATCTAGGTTCACGGTTCATACGACTTGAACATTCAACCAGAAACAAGAGTACAAGATATAGTGTATGAATATTAAACTTGTGGCAACTTGAAGAATTGAACAAGCATGAATGCATCTTTTTATTATATATTAACTTTATTAAGTTATTCCCACTGGTTTACTAGATTATCTATAACTTGTTAGGTAAATAAAATATTTCTTTTATTATTCTTTATTGATTCTTTAAATTTATATATATATATAAACCCATACTTATCTATATATATTTTTTTTGGAATTGAGAATAATTCTACTTTATATAAATTTAAGTCATATTTATGCATACACATGTGATTTGTTACATTACATGTTTCAGTTCTTATAAATAGTACCTTAAAATTAAATATTTAACAAATTTTTTAAACTTATATCTATAACATAAAGCACAGTGAAACTTATATTAATTAATTATATTTAATAATATTAATTAATATTTTTCAATATAACATATGTATTTGTTAGAATATTGTCCGTGAACGAGTTGGATCTGTCTGTCAGTCCATGCACCTCAAGAATGTCAGTGCGCACGTATTCGTTAAGTCAAATTAAGCTTTTGTATCAATTTAATGATCATGTTCTACAATGATATGCAAATTGCAACCAGAGCTGCCTTATTCAAACTTTCAAAGTGATAAAACTTAATAAATAATATAATATATATATATATATAATAAAAGCATGCATTCATGCTTGTTCAATTCTTCAAGTTGCCACAAGTTTAATATTCATACACTGCTCTTGTTTCTGGTTAAATGTTTAAGTCGTATGAACCGTGAACCTACATCAGAAGATTGCAGGTAAAAACTTCAACACTCTGAATGCGTGCGTGTGATTCCATGTATTCCTTGCAGGCTAATCTTATATGAGAGCAATCAAACTTATGCAACATATGAAGCTATTTTATCATGGATAACTCAGCAGCAACACAGAACTTACTTCGTGACGAGGAAGACAGCCACCGCGGTGAAGATATTGAGGAGTTTGAAAGCTTAATCACGAAAGCACTAACCAATGCACTCCATGGATCGGCTAACCTGTCTAATATGCTCTGTACTCTTCTTTCAAACGCTCGATCCAATCCTGTCCGGCGTGGGAAGTTGTTGGTTGAGCTTAGCCAATCTCATTATTTGCAGCTTAGTCTGTTTCTTACTCTCGTTCACAGATAGCTTTCATGCGAATGGTTCGTGTGTGTGTGTGTGTGTGTGTATGAGAGAGAGAGAGAAAGAGTTTATATACTAGAATGCAATGTTTTCTTGTTGGCTCTCTTTAGATGATTGAGAAATATATACTTAGCCAACTTAGTTTATATATATCTAATTGTGCAAACAAAAAAAGAAAAGAAAAACGAATGATTAGAAATGTATATGTATATATACAAAGATGTTTTCTTATTACTTAAGATATCTAATTGTATTTTTACAGGCAAAGTTTACTACGGACTAGCTACTTTCCGGGGACTATGGACTCCTCAGGTCAAGTGCAGGATGAATCTCTCCAAATATAAGATCACATTCGTGGATTTTATACATGCTTTCCTTACTATGTTCACGTTCTTAGTGACGACAACGTTCTCCTCCTCCGATGTTATACAGTGTTTCGTCAAAGTACCTGATGGTCTTGTTAGGGTTGCACCATTCTTGTCAGGCTTCTTAATTAGCTTTCTCTTCTTAATTTTTCCTACTACTAGACATGGTGTTGGGTTCCCTCATACAACACCTGCTACTCCAAACTAACAGATGTTATTCATTTCTAAGGTATTTATTAAGTTTAATTATCATGTATAATAATAAATATTCTATTTTCTTTATTACGTGTACATATTGTAAGATACTGTATATTATGTAATGTAACGTATATACGCATGTGTATATACACACATGCATAGTGACACATGGGTGGTGATCTGGCCGCCATGTGTCAGCGCCACGTGTCGCATGTGTGCCACGTGGCAGGAGGTCTCCTGTATATAAGCAGGGTTTT
>PUQB01000773.1:0-59998 GCA_003024785.1 Selaginella tamariscina | reverse complement strand
GCATCCTTCCCCATTACTATACTCTCCATATTGTGTGCACAATTCTCTGGCTTGAAAACGTCGTCCCGGGAGCAACCGTGGTAGCAGGATTCCCAGCATTCCCAGTGAACGTCCCAGTCCCAGTCCCGGTTGTATTTGCAGGAATTATACTGAGCACCTCTGCCTCGTTACTATCATCCCTATCTAGCTCGTCTGTGGTTTCCTCAAACTTGCCCATCTTCGGGGTTGAACAGCTGCCTCCGATGATCCCCTTTTGGTACAGTGTGTCGAGCTCCTGAAAGTATGTGCATGTCTTTGTGTTCTCCGGCCGCTTCTTCGCGCTCGTTTTCCGGTAGTACTTGTTGATGTTCTCCCATTTCTCCTTGCATCTCTGTTGAGACATCAAAATGATATATATATTATAATACATGGTTACCATAATACTTAATAATCTTTCTCTAGATATAGGTGTGGGATTACCCACGCAAGCACATCACATGTATGACACACCCATATACACACACATAGATATGCATGTATGTATATAAACCCACACAAAGACATAAATTGTGTACGTTGCTCTTCTGCTTTGCATCTTAACGATCACTAACCAAAAAAATCGACTGGTGCGTTTTGCACATGTCTCATACGCTAGCATGAAATTTCTATTGGTGTAGCTACATAACTGATGTATGACAGAGATACACGCCTACCGCTTGATACATGCATATGTATATATATAGTAAATGAATAATACCTTTGCACTCCTAATGTATCCTTGTAAAGCTAAACCGGCCGAGATCTCCTCCCAGAACGGACCTTTGGGCCCTACTTCTTGAAACTTCTGCTCCATTGCCGCACGAAGATGTATCAAAGCCTAAACAAAGTTTGATGCACAGCTAATTACGTAACATGCACTTCAGAAATAAAATAATATGCATACAGAAAGGCACATAATAGGTATATATGCTACGTATACACTATGTAGTAATGTGTGTGCATGTGTTTTGAATATTATATGAAAAAGATACTGTAATGTACTAAGTACCTGGACTTCAGCTCTCGGCCACCGTTTATTTGTAGAATCCGTCTTGTTAACTTGGTTCTGTAGCTGCTGTTCTTCATTGGATTCTGCAATGTTGTTAGAGTAAGGAGAAGGAGCATGGCCATGGTGGGGAATTTCCAAAACTTGTCCTGTTGCCTTGTGAAGGGCAGCAGCTAATGCCGCATCATAGTTTATCCTATGCAACATATATTAGATAGATAATATTATATTATAGAGAAGAATGCAGAAAACATCACACACACACACACACACACTGAAAACGTGATTGCTTAGTAATACCTACGAGCGTGTTCTTCGACCCGGAGTTCATATTCTCTATTTAACCGAGCAACTTCCTGCTTTCTCCATGTTTCTTCCCTTCGTATCCGCTCCTGTTCCCTGTTTCAACGTTAACTATGTATAATTAAATGTTGGATAACATATAGTTAAATAAATTAATGACGATATACATATAAGGATATAATGACATGATCATATGAGTTATGGTCATATTATACATCGGAATATAGTATATGATAACCACATTGTTAGTAAGCACTTCCCCTAAAACACTTCCAATAGTTGTTTTAGCTATATATTGATTAATAAGGATAAATTTCTAGAACCTTCATATATGAATAAGGCTCAGTCGTAAGTACCCACGCAAACTACATTAAATTATATACACATAGACATAATAAGTGCACGTGGGTGTGTACATACACAATATATACTTCATAACATATATAACTTACATAGACATAATAAGTGCACGTGGGTGTGTACATACACAATATATACTTCATAACATATATAACTTGAAGACAAACATACAGTTAACTTTAAGTTAATGTAAGCTTACTGACCCAGAGTTAAGAAATTTTACCTCATTTCAAGAAGCTCAAGGAACTTTTGTTGCATCTCCTCCTGCTTTGCAATGAAGTTCTTCACCAAAGTCTCAAAGAAAGCCATCCGAGCTTTCCACGACTTCCTTTTATGTCTCCTCAGACGTATCTTCTGAGAATCATGTGAATCATCGTAGTCAGCCGAGGACTCCGAAGATGAGTTAACATCGTCTTCATTATTTCTCTCGTTATTGTGATCATTCTTGTTGTTCTCCTCGTCCCTCTTATTCTTGCTCTTATTGTTGTTCTCCATGTTATTGTATTCATTATGTACTTCGGACTTGTTCAACTCGTCTAGCTCTGAGAAGAAACTGTGGGCTCTTCACATCGCCTTTCCCTTCTTTTGTGAGCTTGTTAGTAGTCTGTAATGCGAGTGAAGTGCTCCTGGCACTTACGTGGGCTTCGTGAGTACCCTCTTGCTCCAAGCTTCCTGCAAAACACCATCTAATTATGATTGAATAACAATGCAGATATTTAAACTTATATTCGGCGTGTGAAAGCTTCGACATTCTATAGATAAAAGTAGTGTGTTGATACATTTAAATAAACATTACACATCTATTAAACATAACAGTACTAGGGTCACGAATAAATAAACAGGAAAATCAGATATCCAGAGTATATCGAGTATCTGGAAAAAGGCGAAAAGAAAAACAAACTCCAAGATATTCTGAATCCAGATAATAAAAAGAGTACTACCTATAAACATATATAAACATAGCTATATAGACGGTGCGTGTGTATGCAACTTGCTCATGTTTCCGTAATGACGCATTATTTCATGACTAAATAATAAATAGTATGTACATACAGTATACAATAATGTATATCACCCAAGTGTATACATGACTTGATAATTAAACATGATTAAAGGTAATTATACTTATAATGTTGGGCTACCAAACAACAGCAAGAATATTTATTATAAATATAAAAGTTGAAGAACAAGAAGGATAAGCAAAGAAACCTCACGTGACCCACGAAACGCACACACAGCAATAAAATCATGCCAAAAAGTTCTGAAACGCTTCCAAGAATCTAGGTGCATTCTTTTCTAGAAAAAAAAATGAGTTTCTGTCAAGATTTACCTGGAGATTTCTTCCCAGAGACGAGGATTATCGGCAAACGAATCGATTTCAGCACGAATCCCGATCAGTGTCTTGGTCTCTTCGCGACTCCATGCCAAATCCTCGTGATCATCGACCTGTTCATCCTCTTCACATTCTTCCCTGGACGGGATTCTCATGAGGAGATGCTTGAAAGAAGACGCCGATCCATCCAACGGATTCCGGAAATGAGTAGCGGATTGAATCGCCGGCTGTGGCGGCGACATCGGATCCCTGGACATCGCCAAGAAATGGCCACCGAGGTTTCTTGCCGCAAGAATCTGTTGGAAATCCGTCGGAAGGACATACTGCTGCGTGTCCTGTTCTTGAATCGGCCGATTCCAATCCCGGCTCATCTTGAAGCCGCTTCGTCCCGAGACAATTCTGAGGCCGGATTCAAGCCAAAAAAAGCATTTTTTTCACCGGATTCATCCGTTCACAATCTTGAAACCGATTCGGACCGGACTCATGCATTTTTCCAAGAGAAAACAAGCATTTTTACGTAAGATACCTGGTTCAAAGCATGGATTCGAGTTATTCGTACTCCTGCAACCGGCCAGTGCCCTTTTTCATCTTTCCGAGGTGGTGGAAATCCCTAGCGCCATGAATCGTACAGGATGTTCTTCGTGGGAATCCGCCAGGAGCCGCTTCAACCAGGAAAAGCTATACATTCCGGTGCGGAATTGACTTTGATCTGGACCGTTGGATCACTCGCCTGAGGATTCTAAAGCGGAAGATGAATGTGCGGTGGAGATGACGTAATAAGCGGCGTAATTACTGGAGTTGAGGTGGCCCCACGTTTGGGTAACTTGTTCTGTTTTTTGACCGGGTGTAATTATGAGCTTACCCTCCGACAAATTAGCAATGGTATACAATCATTGTTATTGTTTGACAATTTTGAATATTTATTATGTAAATATAAATTACTTATATAGCTACATTTAAATTATGGTTCATATTATGCACAATTTTAGCAAAAACTACAATTGAGACGTATTAATGCACCGGTCATGTTCTATATACACATACGTGCATGGGGTGTGTGTACGTACGTGTATGTGTATATGACATATGTACTTAAAACTGTAAGTGTGCAAGTTACAAGTGCAGAACACGCCGTTTAAAAACGTAGTTATCACAGTGACAGAAGAGTACATATATGATGCAATCCTCACGACAAAGTCAAGTCACATTTATACATGTTCTCCTATGTTGTCTCTTTTGTTATATTTATTTATTTCATTTTGTTAATTTTAATTTTTTTAAAATTAAATTTAAATTTAAATTTTTGTCTCTGATATGTATGGTGAAATGTCTGCAATATGAGCTGTAAAAACCACTAGAACATGCATATCTTACAAGAAAAGCTGTAAAAACTGGAACATAGATACATAATATGTGCTGTAGTACAAGGTGATGTATGTGTGTATACACACACACCTATGTATTGACACATGTACATACATAGGTGTACAATATAAATGAACACATCATGTCTCTGTAATATATACGGATTCGACGCTTTCATATCTCTCTGTCCATATACATGTGTGTGTGTGTGTGTGTAACGCCATCACACTTTCATCTCCACTACTGTTTAAGTAGAGAGAGAGATGCACACACAATCCAGAGCCATTTGAATGGACCTAGGCTATGAATGAATACTTCATATAACCATCACCCACATAACACACTACTCGCACATACACATGTACATGTAAATATGGACAACATTGTGAAAAACTATATTTGTAATTAAACCTCAAACACTCTCGCGGTTCCATCATCTGATACTGATATAATTGCACGTCCATCACTGTCATGCAATATAGATATAAACCAATCAGTCGTAGACAGTAAACCAATATATACACTTTAGTACAACTGAGAGAGAGAGAGAGAGATGTACTCATAAGCAGTATATACACGCATACATACCATGTTAATGACATGTCCAAGACACCCATTCCACGCTCATGACCGTGGAATGTTCTCTGGCATATTCCGGTTCTAGGATCCCAAGCGTGAACTTTGCCGTCGAGTGTAGCCGTATAGATTATCTCCGAGTTAGCCCATTATTTTTAACCACGTCATCCTGTTTAAGAGAATGAACATAAATAATTTATATTCAATATGCAACATATGATGTGTTTGTACGTCTAGTATGCTGTGTACCTCATGCTCGCAAGTGAATCGAATAGAGAGTGTTTGTAGATCCCAAATTATTAGCTTCTTATCACGTCCACCCGTTGCTGCCAATGGCAAGCTAGAAAAAAACAGATAAAATTTAGAAGTATAAATAATAACGTGTTTTAAGTGTGTGATTTTACGTCAGATTTATAATCTCCCCCCACGTGTGTGTGTGTGTACACACACACATATCTACCTGGGTGACAATGCAATGGCTTCGATGGGGTTGGTGTGACTGGACAAGGCACCAACTACCTGAACAAGAAAATATTAATAAACATAACATAATATATATATATATATATATATAGAGAGAGAGAGAGAGAGAGAGAGAGGGGGGGAGATGTTCATTTCAATATACTATGATTAATTATTAAATATATAGTTTATTTTAGCTATATATAATAACTTTACCTTCCCGTTTTGAATGTTAACGAGACAAGCATTCCCATCTGCTGAACCTGTAAATGCGAGGTTCGAATCCCGACTGAACGCAATGCATGAAATGCCTTCGGTGTGATAAGGATGGCCTGTAAAAATAAACACAAATGGTACTCAAGAGATTATAAACTACGTATTAAATATATTGCTATAATATTCTTCCTTTGGTTAGCAAACTCAGAATTATAAAATTATAGCAATGTACTATAGTTACATTCCTTGGATCAATTTCTATTATGCGAACATATCGTTAGGAATTTTTTTTATTTTTATTTTGCATATTAGATCATTATGAATAAAAATGAGCTTAACTTTAAAGTTTAAAAGCAATGAGAACGGCACATGCGCACACATATACACACACACCTATACACAGCCTACCTTGTATTGTGCGGATGCATTCGCCAGACCGTGGATTCCATACACGTAAACTAGAGTCAATTGAGCCTGTGCAAACTAGCTTTCCTGGAAATATATAATATAGTATACATGAAGAACTAAATATAAGAAATTAAGAAAACTAAATAATAATAATTTACCATCTGGTGTGATTCCTCCACATGTTACAGAACCATTGTGCCCATTAAACACTGATAAAAATGCTCCATTTTCTGCATTCCACAACCAAGTCGAGAAATCCTGTGATCCAGCTAGTACAAGGTGTCCTCTAGGATGCCAACAGATCCACTGCATAATAACCATTAGTATATATGCGTAATGTGCTGTGTGCACAAGAAAGAGAATAATAATTTTTCTGTGTTTATAAATAACCAAGTTTGCTAGCTATCCGATAAGTTGGTAGAAATGTTAGTTTACTATAATATATATAATATATATATATATATATATAATATATATATATATATATATATGTTAAGTACCACTATATCTTCCCCTGGACCCTCCAGTTTGTGTTTAAGTATGCCTCGTGCATCCCAGATACAGACTAGCCCATCTAAACCACCAGAAGCCAGGAGCTGCCCATCGAAACTGAAAGCTAAAGCTGAAATCGAGTCCGTATGCTCTGAAAACAATGAAAATATTCATATAGGTGTGTGTGTGTGCGTGTGTGTGTGTGAGTGAGAGAGAGAGAGAGAGAGAGATGTAAAAGTGTTTCCAGAAACAAAGATATTGAAGAATTAATACAAAGTACGTAAAATCGGATACTGGAAAGTTAACCAGATAGTGTACTGTATTTTTATGTATATAACTATAGAAGTAAATGTCCCACCTTTAAGTTGTCGAGGTAGAGTTTCCTCACCAATCTCCCAAATATATATAGTATCGTCACCACCCCCTGTTGCTACTACTTTGGATTCCACTGGACTGCAGGCCACAGCATATACAGAATCTGAAACTTAAAACAACGTCAGAATGTGTGTGTGTGTGTGTGTGTGAGAGAGAGAGAGAGACACCTGTATGCCCCTTGAACACGTGGATTGCGTCATCTGTTTAATCGCAAGATTCAGATCCACATATATATACAGGATCTACAAATCCAAACATTTGAATATACATCTATTTGTGTGGGATAAATACTAAATAAGAGAACTGACAGATGAATAGAGTACTCAAAGATTTTATGTTGAATGTAGAGATATCTCTTGTTGTATATTGTGTGTCCGCGCACGTACGTAATAGTGTGTGTGTGTGTGTGTGTGTGTTTATATACATGTAACATAGAGTTTTATGTATTGTAATATATATATATATATCTGTGTGTGTGTGTGTGTGCAATAAATGTTGCATTATTATTGCATTGTGTTATATTGTATTATATTATTATGTGTGTGTGCGTGTGTGCACGCACAGGCAAACACAAACACAAATCTACATTTACCTTCAGGATCTTCATTTTCATTATCAATTTGCTCTTCCCCATCAACATCCGGTAAATCTGCGAAGAAGATAACCTGCGTGTGTGTGAGAGAGAGAGGATTTTTGGTACCTTGCTCGTCAATTACAACCTCCCCTACGACATCGGACTCGTCTATGTACACGTCCGCCTCGTTGCCCTCCTCTTCATCACTGGCATAAGGGATCGCCATGACAACCCTAAACCCTAGGCTTTTACTCTGTTTTATATTTGATGTACTTATTTTATTACATATTAATTACATTAATAAATAATTATTATACTGTTTAAGACAATGTTTCACATTTACTGCAATTTTATCCACATTTCTATATTCCGAGCTTTCACATTAGTGCAGGTGGGGCACCTTTAATTGTCCGTATGAGTGCTTGGATTTGTGTCTCTTTTTCTTCTTAAATTTATTTTTTCCATTGTCTAGATTTATTCATTTCTTAGAGATTTGTCCTTTCTTCGTTCATGGATTCACAATAGGCAAATCCTTTGTCTGTGAAGCAGTTACTCATGTAGTTGTTAAATACCATGCGGATGCAATTAAACAATTACTCTCAGTTGATGGCAATATTCATAGCTCATGGTACTCCTCCTGCTCCTATTATAAACCCTCATGTCCGGCCGGATTTCTTTCGCAGAAATCTTGGAGATGATGTGTACCATTGATTTAACCATTTCACCATGGTTGCTACATATCATTCATGAGATGGTGCTCGATCTTCAAACATGACATGTGGACGATTATGACAATGCTTTTCCGTTAGGAGCCATCTGAGTTGGTGATGCAGTTTGGTGTTCGATTTCAGAGCCTTTTGCTGCATGCAAAACCTAATATGTCGGAATGCATCAAGTTAGATATGTTGTGGCTAGCACTTCGTCAAGACCTTGTGGGGCTTGTGCATGCACTAGCTCCAGTGACTCTTGATGATGCTTTAAGGCTGGCACAACGATATGAGTCGTCACCTCTCCCACTTGCACTTTCACGTTCTCTTGTTCCACTTCATGTTGGGGATGGACCTGCTCCAATGGAGGTTGATGCTGTTGCTGCTCGAGTACCAGCATAAAGTTGGGCCCATGGGCGAGAATGTGGACGTGCAGTTCGTTGTTGGCTGTGTGATGAGGTTGGACACACGTATCAGCGCTATCAACAGGTTCTCGATTGGCATCCCCCATTTCTGGGGTGGAGGCATTAACGTCAACAACGTCCGATTGGTGCCGCTGCAATAGAAGGTCTTGATGTAGTGGATCTTCCGGGAAACAACAAATCGCACGAGTAGAGGAAGGTTCTTGTGCAAATAAATTAGTGATCCCTCCGTCTTTCTTTCGAGAGTATCATAAGGGGTTCACTTGTGTCATAGTTCTAACCTGGTGAGTTGACTACCTAGGTAAAGATTGTGGGATATGTGGGCAAAAAGACCCAAGCGGACCTGGGTCATCATGACCAGGGGCCCTCTCATAAACACCAATTGGCCCTTTGCCTAGTTGGCATAAGGGGAGAGGGAAAGGTTCTG
Source organism: Selaginella tamariscina (assembly GCA_003024785.1). Classification (NCBI taxonomy): domain Eukaryota; kingdom Viridiplantae; phylum Streptophyta; class Lycopodiopsida; order Selaginellales; family Selaginellaceae; genus Selaginella; species Selaginella tamariscina. The sequence continues at coordinate 50,954 of PUQB01000773.1, read as the reverse complement.
ACATTTGGTATCAGAGTGGTCCCAGGTTCGATTCTCATCAGGGGATGAACTTTGAGTAAAGCTCAAGCCACTAAGGTTGGCGCACTTGTCCTTGCCTAACTAAACCCCTCGATCATGTACAGCCAAGCAGCTCTATGATCGTTTGCCTAACTAAACCCCTCGATCACATGTGTACAGTCAAGCGGCTCTATGATCGTTTGCCTGCTCGACATGTGATGTGATGCAAGCAGCTCTATGATCGTTTGCCTAACTAAACCCCTTGCCTAACTAAACCCCTCGATCATGTACAGCCAAGCAGCTCTATGATCGTTTGCCTAACTAAACCCCTCGATCACATGTGTACAGTCAAGCGGCTCTATGATCGTTTGCCTGCTCGACATGTGATGTGATGCAAGCAGCTCTATGATCGTTTGCCTAACTAAACCCCTCGATCACATGTGTACAGCCAAGCGGCTCTATGATCGTTTGCCTAACTAAACCCCTCGATCACATGTGTACAGCCAAGCGGCTCTATGATCGCCTCTGGCCCGCTTGACATGTGATGCGAGTCAAGCAGCTCTATGATCGTTTGCCTAACTAAACCCCTGATCGCCTCTGGCCCGCTTGACATGTGATGCGAGTCAAGCAGCTCTATGATCGTTTGCCTAACTAAACCCCTCGATCACATGTGTACAGCCAAGCGGCTCTATGATCGCCTCTGGCCCGCTTGACATGTGATGCGAGTCAAGCGTAAGTAGAGCTAAGCATGAGTAGAAACGCCTCTGGCCTGCTTGACATGTGATGCGAGTCAAGCGTAAGTAGAGCTAAGCATGAGTAGAAATGCCTCTGGCTGCACCTTCTCCTTGAAGTCTGTGGAGGAAGGCATAGTAGCAACCCCTTGAAGTCTGTGGATGAGGGCATCCACTTTCTCAAATGGGTGGAGAGTGTCATAGTTCTAACCTGGTGAGTTGACTTTACCCATAGAGCCTCTGGCCCGATTGACATGTGATGCGAGTCAAGCGTAAGTAGAGCTAAGCATGAGTAGAAACGCCTCTGGCTGCACCTTCTAGAGGAAGGGCATGAGTAGAAACGCCTCTGGCTGCACCTTCTGGAGGAAGGCATAGTAGCAACCCCTTGAAGTCTGTGGACCCCTTGAAGTCTGTGGATGAGGGCATCCACTTTCTCAAATGGGTGGAGAGTGTCATAGTTCTAACCTGGTGAGTTGACTACCTGGGTAAAGATTGTGGGATATGTGGGATATGTGGGCAAAAAGACCCAAGCAGACCTGGGTCATCATGACCAGGGGCCCTCTCATAAACACCAATTGGCCCTTTGCCTAGTTGGCATAAGGGGAGAGGGAAAGGTTGTGACAACTTGGCACCAGTTCATCCGGTCTTCACTTTTTAAGCTCAATTTAATCACATGCCACGTCTTTCTTTTCAGTGTTGGTCGATACAGGTTCGAGTTTGTCCTCTATTTTTCAGTCTGTTGCTTGCGTTGTGCGATAGAACTAATCTTTATTCTGTACGGCAACGGACACACTCATGCTTGTTCGCGGGATGAAGAAGACATTGTTGTTCGTGTTGATGATTGTGAGCTTGAGCTTCAATCTCTGCGGGTGGTGCTAAGTCAAGCTTTTCACTTTATTCTTGGTATGGATTGGTTGACTCACAATCATGCCAAGTGTGACTTTGAAAAGTCTCCCCCTATTTGACTCTCCCATCTTTCTTTAATTCCTCTTATTTCTATTCCACTTCGTCCATCTGCTTCCACCTTTGCTTGCATCATGTCATAGTTCTTACTATGACTCAACCCCTTACTTTGGATGTTGACTGTTGTTACCTACTGTACTATGTTGATGAACCCTAGAGGTAGTAGGAAACAGGCCCGCTTAGTGCACTTGGGTATCTGGTAATGGTCCGGCCAGGTGTCATTAGGTATTTACAGGAAACTCTAAGCAAAGTTAGAACTTACCTTCTAGAAACCCACCCTCAATTTTGACGTCCCAGTTAGAATGATTGGCTAATGTAGATGAGTTTGGCGTGTTTAGTAGGGTTAAGAACACCCCTAGGATTGCCCTAACCCACGCCCTAAAACCCCCCACCCCTTGGGTAGGGTTTTAGGGTTAGAGTTAGGCTAAGTTAAACACTCTCTCATTAACTTAATAAGGGGCTAGCTAATATAGTGCCAACCCACATACACATACAGGAAAAGGGGGGGGAGGGGGGGGCTCTGTCACATAAATAAGGTAGAGTATGTAGGAGTGAGGGTTCCTGGGTTCATGACTGAGCTCTTTTTCCGGTGCAAGCTCTGCGCTTGTGTCGTCAAGGCACAAAACCTTTGTTGTGCTGCCCTACGTCCCACCTTCGGGGTAGCTTACCCTTAACGTTGGTGAATCATGCCTGGAGAGGTTCTTGTCGGAATGCACGTTCCAAGAGGTAGAGGTTAAGGCTTGTCTCTAGCCTCCTCCTCCACGTCAAGCTAGGTGTAGCACTCACGGCCAAGCAATGCACATCCGTGTCCTTGTCCAATTGTGGGTGTGGAATCTTATTTGATAGGTTCACGTTACGTGGTTCCTAAGGATTCATTGAGGGGTTCTAGAGTTGGCATTTAGGAGCCACATTTGTGGTACTTGGTGCAACTTTTGAATCTAAGGGCTATGGCATGATAACCCACATCATGGAAAGCAGTGTCACATGGAGAAGTGACACTGGGCTAGATGTCACATGATACAACGCCCGAGGCATGCCCTTTGGGGTTGTGTCATGGGTTTGTCGCCAAGGGGTTGGATACTCTAGTAAACATACATGCTAGTGTTTGCACTAGGGTGCTAAACCTTGAGCATTTGCTCAAGGGAGGTTAGATCTCGTAACCAAGTGTGCTTAGGCACACTTGGCTAGGGGAGTGTCCTCCTTGGAATCCAGGGGTTGAACAACCTAACCTTGTTAACAGGAGCCTTTTCGTGAAGCACTCGCAAGGTCATGTACTTAGGTTTTCTAAACTTAGCCTTAGGGAGTTTACTTAATAGAACACTCGTGTCCACCTACGGCGCACACTCATGTCCTCACTAAGTACTAGTCCTAGGTCTAGGGTATGAGATGGCCACCTAAACCCTTAAGGGTTAGTTGTGGTTCAAGGTACCCCCTGTCGCCCTAAAGGGGTTGTACTCTCGAATGAGGGTGATTCCTCAAGGGGTAAGTGACAATGCCTTAACTCTGTCACGGGGTATATGTGAGACACATCTCCTTTGTGGGGTTAGGGCATGAGCCTGTCTAGGTCTACTAGGACAAGATCCTAAAGTCTACTCGTGTTATCCTCTAGGGTTCAGAGGATCGACATTCTAGAGGACTTAGGGTAGGACTCTAAGTCTTTTGCCTAATTGGGCCTCTGAGTTAGACTCTTAAGGTTATCTTGGAAGACTTAGCGTTGCTCACACAAGGTGATGACGCCGAATGGCCACTTAAGAACCACGTGTTGGCCCTTTAGGTTAAAACTCTAACACATCACTTTTATTTCACCTTTACTTCCAATCATCTTCCCTTTATATTCCTCATTTTCCTCTCTAGATCCATCAGATGATCGTCGTGCTATAGTCATTAATCAACTCAAGAAGGAGTATGTTAATCTTTTCAACTTCGACTTGTCATTTAGGGCCAACATTGCGACACACCACCCTATTCCAACTGGGGATGCTAGGCCGATCAAGGTACCTGTGTGATGTCGATCACCAAAGAAGTTCAAGATCTTATGAGCGAATGTTAAGGAGATGTTAGATAAAGGTGTTATCCGAAAATCTTGAAGTCCTTGGGCTCATTTTGTGACGAAGCCGGATGGGAACATTTGATTCTACATCACTATCACCCCCATTAAATGATGTAACCATATCAAATGTGTACCCATTTCTATATTGAAGACCTTTTGAATCAACTAGGGCGGAGCCTTTGATTCACCAAGTTAGATCTCGCATCTGGATATTGGCAAGTTCTGATGGCTGACATGGACATTCCCAAGACTGCTTTTCGAACACATTTGGCCTGTACGAGTTCTTGGTGATGCCTTTCGGTTTGAGCAATGCTCCAGCAACTTTCCAGTATGATGGACGAGGTTCTTTGCGACATGCCGGAGGTGACTGCCGATTTCATCGATGATGTTTTGATCCATTCGGATGGAACGTGGGAGGAGCATGTCGGTGATGTACGTAAGGTTTTGGATCTGCGGGAAGTTGGTTTGAAGTTGAAGCCATCTAAGTGTGTGTTTGGATCAAAGGACACCACTTATCTGGGTTATCGCATTTCACGTGAAGGTTTGCAAGTCGATCCTGACAAACTAGTTGCAGTTTTGAAGTTCCCTACGCCAAAGTGTGTGAATGATGTGCAACGCTTTCTTGGCAAGGTACAATATCTGGGTCGTTTTGTATCATCTTTCAGATCGTACTGCACCGTTGCGCGTTGTTGAAATCGTCAATGACTTCTTTTGTTTGGTCTAAGGATTGCAAGCAGGCATTTGCAGATCTCAAAGAGTTGTTGACGACTCCTCCAGTTTTGGCGTACCCGGATTACACTCGTCCTTTCATCTTGCGTGTAGATGCTTCTGACATCGGTCGGGGGCGTATTGATGCAGGAGAGTACAGTGTTCCTGGCCAACGACATCCCATTGCGTACATCAACATTGCAGCCAGCAGAGGTGAATTACTCCACGAAAAAAGGAGCAGCAGTTTGGGGTTTTGAGAAGCTCCATGCCTACTTGCATGGTTCGCGGACGTTGTTGGAAGGCGATCATGCAGCAGTCACTTCGTTGTTGAAGCGAAAGAATTTGATTGGTCGTACTGCTCGGTGGGCCTTGAAACTTCAAATTTACGACTTTGAAGTTGTTCATCGCCAGGGAAGTTCCATGGCTGATGCTGATGCTCTTTCTCGGGCTCCTCTTCCACCTTCTCTCTCTTCTGTTGCCCCAGAGGAACCAGTTGTTCCAGCTTCAGTGGACTTTTTGGACGAAGATTCCGTACCATCAGCAGTTGCTGTGCTTGACGTTCAGTGTCCGCAGAATGCAGAGTTAGATTTGCCGTCTTTGGATGAGGTTCGGGAAGCTCAAAAGGTTGAGCCGTGGATTCGAAGGCTTCGTGATGGGTTTGAGAATCCTGCATCACTTGCTGATGACTTGCCTTTCAGGCATTTACATTCACAGTATCGCCTTCAGGATGACCTTCTTTATTTTGTGGGGACTGATCCAGATGATCCTTTGCGGTTGGTGGTACCTTTCTTCATTCCACGCTTCCTCCATGCTTACCATGACTCTCCTATTCTTGGCGGGCACATGGGACATCGTCGGGTGATGGAGAAGCTGCGCAGATCTTTCTATTGGCCGGAGTTGCGAGGAGATGTGATTCGGTATGTGCGTAGCTGTGTGTGGTGCCAAGCTCGCAATACTCCCCCATGTGCTTCGGAAGGACGGTTGGAGTCAATTGCAGTTTCTCGTCCGTTTGAATTGGTGGCATTTGATTTGATGGGACCTTTTCCGTCAACTGCTGGTAACGAGTACGTTATTATTGCTTCTGATTACCTAACTCATTGGGTAAAAGTTGGTGCTCTTGCTAGTACGATTGCTTTTGCTGTTGGTCAATTCTCCTTAATTGGGTTGTGTTTCAGCATTCTTGTCCAAAGCGAATTCTCTCGGATAATGTCCTGCATTTATGGCTGAGGCATTTCATGTTTTGACGTCTCGACTACGGACATGCCACACTTTCACAAGTGCTTATCATCCTCAGACAGATGGTTTGGTGGAACGGCTCGTCATAACCTTCAAGGGTTTGATCGCGAAGTATGTGAACTTTCAACATTCGGATTGGGATGGTTATCTACTATCTCTCCGACATGCTTATGTCACTGGAATACAAAGTTCCATTGGTACTTCCCCATATAAGCTCTTGTATGGCCATGACCCGGTGTTGCCAAACGGAGTTGGGTTTGCCTTCTTGGTAACCACGAGTTACTTATGCTAGGTCATGGGATCAGTATCTGACAAGTATTCTTCCATTGGTTCGTGCGGAGTCAGCACAACACTTGGGCCACGTACAAGTAGAACAACAACAACACTACCATCGTCCTCTTACGAAGTACAAGGTTGAGGAACTGGTGTTGGTTCATTTTCCCAAGCTTACGGTACGTGGTTTAACTAAGAGTCTCCTTCCTTAGTGGAAAGGACCGTATCGAGTGCTACGGCAAGTAGGGCCGCAAGTTTATGAGGTTCGACATGACATTCAACCCGATCCCCAGAGATTGTACACGTGCAACGGTTGAAGCGTTCTGTGCAACGGGAACAAGTTGTGCCGCCTACAAATCCACCAATGCCTCATGATGTTCCTCCAGATCCGGGCCCATCTACCAGAGAACCCTAACCAACTTACTTCCTTTCGAGAGGAGGGGATGATGTAAAATCCACGTGTACAACTGCATGTGCACATACTATTATTAGTGTAATGAATTTTAATAACCATCGAATTGATTTCAATTTAGACCATTTGCTCTTATATATAAGTTAGGTTTCTGATCTACACTTTTCTATATTCCAAACTCTCACAATATATATTAATTGAAAACTTTAAATTTTATTTTTTATGTACAAAGATATGATATTATTATATTAATATTATAAATATTAATGATAATTTAATTTTAAGATATGAAATTATAAATACATATTTTAAATACAATTCAAACTAGAAACATAGAATAAAATAATAAGTACTAAATTAATTATTATAAATAAGTTAAGGGTTGACATATATATTTAATTGATTGCGCTTTATTACAAACTATATCTTTATTTGATTAATTATATATATTAAAATAGCAAATTGAAATTCGTAAATGCCTTAGATGAATTACAATTTATATTGATTCTTTTAAAGACATATTTTAATAAAATTATATTTTAGTTTTGAAGTGAAGGTTTAGGGTCTTATATATTGAAATTTATATTCAGGGTATATATATATATATATATAAGCATCAGCAATTAAAGAGTGTAAAACATAAACTCACTGTATTGATATGTATATACACAGAATAGTAATATAACTTGTTTACTAATATATTTAACATGTTATTGCCTAATGATATCTTCTAATGCGTCACATACAAGCTACGGGAGAACTATGCATATATATATATACAGACACCTGCATGTGTGTGTGTATGTGCCTATATATATGTATATAAGCATTTATTAGACTGTCTTGTTATATGAAAAAACTGGCAAATCTTGTATATATGCTTGAAAAGACAAATTATTCATATGTTTCGGCATTGCTATTCCAATAGATAAGGTGAACTGCACCGTATCTTATATATAGACATGCATGAAAAATAATTAAATTCGAATCCAACATGGTCCCTAATAGTATTATATTCAGAAAGATAACTTACAATTATACGTTTCTCATGTACTTTGTTGCATCAATATATACTACTCTACTTCAGCAAGGTAGTCGTCTATCTCAGCTGGCGTAAGAACTCTATATACGAAAACATATACATTATATATATATATATATATAGAGAAGAGAGAGAGAGAGAGAGAGAGAGAGAGAGAGAGAGATGAAGATATATGGATAAAGAGGTAACACACAAACCTGAACTTTTGGTCTGGCCCCACGATGCCAATCTCGATATTCTTGCCTGAAATTTGGCCTTCAAATCTATACAAAAGTGAACATTATTACCAACTTGTACTCCAAGATTATCTTAATTAATACTTACAAAACATAAGATATATACGGATATATACTTACCCCTCCTTCAGAGTTAGAATTGCTGTGTGAATGGCATCTTCGAGTTCCATATCGTCAGTGTACCTGAAGGTGTGACAGTTATGCGGTGTGTGTGTGTGTGTGTGTGAGAGAGAGAGAGAGAGATGTTACCTCTTTTCTAAGAAGGTTTTTGCATTTGATGCGTTCTTCCCAATCGCAGATGCCTTCCAGGAGAAGTACGATCCAGAAGGATCAACCTAAATTACATTATACAAGTAAAAAAATGGATATAAAAAATAAATATACATGCAGTTACCTGATACAAATGGGGACCATCATCGTCATAGCCAGCAACCAGTAAAGACACTCCGAAAGGCCGCACTCCACTGTATAGAGCCGTGTATAAGTCATTATATCCAATATACAAATGCACCCGCATTCTTATGTATGTACATTATATATATGTATTATAATAATAAGTAAAAAACATGTTAGTTTACCCGGATTGAGTGAACTCCTGCATGACTGCAGCAGTTTCTCGCACGAGCTGTGAAACTGTATACTCTCCTGGAGGCAAGAAATAATAAAAACATATAAACACTAAATTAGAAACTAGTACACATATAAACAAACATACATAATGTATGCATATATGTAAGTATATTGTAATAATGCACCTTGTAAAGACGGAAGTATTGTAGAGCTTGTTTCTGGCTTTTACGCATCAGTACACGTGAATCAGGACCCATACCACTGCAAGTTCCTGAATGTATGACCAACAAATAACATAAAACACAAGCACCCACCTGTATACAGTCCCAGTATTGGGCGTCACAAGTTGGATCTTTTCAATCTGCAAAACCATCCCTGTAAGTTAGCAAATAGCGTTATCCTTTTGAAATATGTATATCATATATATATACATCATTCAATATGGCATGTGTATACAACACTTACGGAAGTCTCATCAACAAGAATCGATGGCAATTTCTTCTCCGTTGCAATGACAACACCATTCTTCACTGAAGGAAACGCAGGTGTGTACACACGCAGATATACACATATTAAACGCAGATACATACCTCTGATGCCCAGAGACGTCTGCCCAGCTCCAACAGCTGTGAGAGCATGCTCGATCTGCACGAGCTTCCCTGATGGACTGCATAATACGAATCAGCACGCATACGAGATCGCATACACACGCAGACTTACCTGAATGTGGTGAGCGAGAATGAGTACTGACTGTCGCCCATCGCCCTAGTCCAAACCCTACCCTAAATCAAGGATTTAGGGCTCTTTTCTGTACGGTCGGCTGGTGTGTGTGAAATTGGCTTGATTTGAAAACTGTATAGGATTTGTATATAACATGCACATATCCAAGGTATGTATCTATATGTATACAACACAGAGAAGTAAATGATATAGTATTGTATTATATACGTGTCTATATATATGTGTGTGTGTGTGTGTAGAATGAAAAAATATGTGATATTTTGTCAAATATTACATATATACATCTCACGTTAACATACACAAGTTCTCTCACTAATCGCAGTTTCATATTTCTTAAAGATCTTATAATCTTGGTCCGTTAATCTTTTATTGGTTAATTTGGTTAATTTACAAGTTAATTTGGTTTAATTAGATTAAAATATGGGGAACTAAGTCAAAAAATATTTAAAGTGTATATACAAAAGAAATAAATTGTTAGCAATTGTATCATCGCATTAATTACCATAACAGAGACTACACTTATATAGGTGATTTTTTTTTTTTTCCCTTTTGTTTAAAACCATACATGGTGAGGATGAAAATAATTAACCATTTTATTATAATTGAGAAAACTAATTTTGCTGAAAATCATAAGAAACCCATTCATAATGCCACATTAATGGATTATAAGTATGGACCTAAGGAAAGTATCATTCCAAACATCATATTTAAAAGCAGCCCATCTTCGTAATCGTATATTAAATCGAGTCACTATAAACATTATAATCCTACAAAAATTGTTATATAAAGATTTGTGATAAAGGGTGTTAGGGTACATTTAGGTTTCCTAGACCCGAACGATCAAATCCTATCGTTCTCTTGCGGGTGGGCACGGATTGTGGGTATGGAAGGCTTACTACTTATGGCAAGAGTAGCTTTGTACATACAGGAGCATCCTGATGCAGAGGCTGTGCCCTACAACATGCTGAACAATACCTATGTATTTCCAACTAAGACTTGCAAGAGGAAGAGCGAAGATGAAGTTGAGAAGACACCTAAGAAGAGTAGGGTAAGCAGAAAGACGAAGCTACCAACCATAGATTACGACATGGAAAATAAGCTAGTTCTAGAGGAATGGAGTCTTCTTTCAGGAAAATTTTAACTGCAAGTGATGTAAAGGCACGGCGGAACAGACTGGTTTGCCCACGAAGTGTGCTAGTAAGTTAGATGTTGCATGTGATTAGGAAATTCCCTTTATGGATGAAGAAGGTAGGGTTTGGAGGCTCCAATACAAGACTAACTTGCTGAGCACCAACTGGATTCATTATGTGAGGAAGAACGATCTCACTGTTGGGGATTGTGTTACGTTCTATGTAAAAGAAGCCAATGGAGAGAAAAAATATGGAATTGCTTGTGAACTCCTAAATAGAGATCGAGGAGAGGAATAGAATATGTTAGAAACGTGTTTAAGATATATTATTTCGTGTGCATGTGCTGGATTCCATAAATCCATATGTAAAAGGTAGTCTATCAACATGGAATGTACATACACCCATACACACGTATATGTTTATATCAATATTATATGAAGGTTTATAAGTGGTTGCATCAAGTTTATCCATGTATATATCTACATACCTTCTTTGGCAAACTTATATGAAAAAATCTTCTTAATAACTGCAATGGACTTCAAATATTTCTACATCTATCTCTCTCACACACATTATTGGAGTCATTCTCTTAACGTGGTTAGATATCATTCATGGTTTGATGCACTATACTAAAATGGGAAATTAAAATGGAAATAATAATTAATAATTCTAATTATTGAATGAGCATTTATTAATAATTATTTAATCTTTATATGCTTGTCATTAACCTTTTTAAATCTATTTTAGTTCTCATTAATTGTGGTTAATCTATAATTTCTTAACAATTAAAAAATTTAATGTGTCGTTGAAATTCTACTGCCACGTGGAAGATACTATTTAGGATTACGATGTAATATGCAGTGGTGAACTCTAGGTTAAGCTCTTTCTCATGAAATGGAATTTTAGAGCTAGAAGGACGAATCGAATGGTATTGAATGTATTTTGTTGTATAGACAGAGTATTAGTGTGAGGAAGAGGAGGATGCTGATAAGCAGCTAGACAGAGATCTAGAGCATATAACTATCGTCATTGTTAAGTTGGACAATTGCATCATGATAACAGCACTGTCAAGCTGAATAATCGTATTATGAGCGGGAAAGATACAAGTTCTTGAGATGTGAGATTATCTACTAATGATATGGTGACATTAGTAGGTGCAATGAGAGGTATAACGTTGAACACTATAAAATCATTCTAAATTGAACTCATGTTTTCTCCTTATAATTTGGAATAGATTACTTATTATGAACTATGGTGTTTATAGAAACTAAAAGCTATGAATAGTCTAAACAAATTACTCTTTTCTTGTCATTCGCATTAGGAATGCAGAGACTTGTCTTATTATATATGTAATTGAAGGTTGAGACACCATACGATAGTTCCAACTCATTCAAGCAAGACGGTGAGCCTTTCATATGTACAAGTTAATTTGGTCTAAATTAGATAAAAATAACTATGTCAAAACAAATTTGAAGTGAAGTTTTGCATATTGCGGTTCTTTGAAGCACAAGTATATACAAAAAGCAATAAATTAAATCGTATCATCACATTAATTACCATTTCATGTAGTTTATTCTGCACCCGTTAAACGGTTCCGAGGCAGAAGAACAGCAGTGTATAGAGTCCTAGAAGGTCACAATTCTTAAATACATATTTGAATCACGAGAGGTTAATTAAATAAAGCGTGGACACGTGTGGACGCGTGGACTTCTTGTTATAAATCCAACAAAGGGTGTTAGGGTACATTTAGGATTGTGGGTACCTATGGAGGGCTTACTGCTTATGCCAAGCGTGGCTTCGTACATACGAGAGCATCCTGATGCGGAGGCTGTGCCCTACAGCCTGTTGAACAATAACTATGTGTTTCCAACTAAGACTTGCAAGAGGAAGAGCGAAGATGAAGTTGAGAAGACACCTAAGAAGAGTAAGGTAAGCAAAAAGACGAAGCTACCAACCATAGAACACGACATGAAAAATAAGCTAGTTCCAGAGGAATGGAGTCTTCTTTTCAAGAAAATTTTAACTGCGAGTGATGTACAGGTGCGGCGGAACAGACTGGTTTTGCCCACGAAGTGTGCTAGTAAGCTAAATGTTGCATGTGATCAGGAAATTCCCTTTATGGATGAAGAAGGTAGGGTTTGGAGGCTCCAATACAAGACTAACTTGCTGAGCACCAACTGGATCCATTATGTGAGGAAGAACGATCTCGCTGTTGGGGATTGTGTTACGTTCTATGTGAAAGAAGCCAATGGAGAGAAAAAGTACGGAATTGCTTGTGAACTCGTAAATAGAGATGAGGAGAGGAATAGAATATACTAGGAATGTGTTTAAAATATGCTATTTCGTAGTTGTACACATGTGTTGGATTTCGTAAACGGATTTGTAAATATTTAAAACATAACAATTTGGTATTAATGACCTAAGCAAGTAATATGTCGACACATGTATATGTTTGTATCTATATTATATGAATGCTTACTTACACAGTTGCATAGTGTACTTACATCCAAGATCTGGGTCAAGTTTATTATGGATGGTATATTAGCTTTACAGTGTGAGCAAAACACTCTTTCAATTAAAAAGCCAAATCAGAATCAACTCCAAAAATAACATTCTTTGCAGCCATCAATATGTATAATATATAAATGTGTGTGGTTATATATAGATAGAGAGATAGATAGATGTAAATATATATAAATATATATGGCTTACCATGATGATCAGCATTTTGACTCATGCTTTTAGACCTTTGACAACAGATTAAGCAATGGATTGATACTTGCTCCTTGTGCAATAGTTATTATGGTTATCTCATACAAACATACTAATACATGCTCAAATATATATAAATATATATAAAGAGAGAGAGACACGCACATCCCACCCACCCACGCAATTTATCTTATTTAGAGCATCGTACCAATTTGGAGTATGCTGCAAGAATAATTAAAGAATATCTCAATTTGGACTCTTGGAGAGATTGAAATCATCTTTCATATTGCGTACCACAAGATAATTAACATATTAAATTTTTACTCATGTTGTAAATATATCTTGTATTGTACATTCTCTGTTAGTAGCAAGGTATTAGTTTTAGTATGCATATCAGTTTAAACTTTTTATATAAAGCTTTTCCTTTGTTATTTCTAATTGTGAATTACAGTGGTTGTTTTTTCCCTTATTAGAAACATCAACTTATAAATTAGGGCTAAAACCAGAATCACAAAAATATATTTATATAAAGTAATAAAATTAAAATAATAATAGTAAATTAGTACAACACATATATATACATGAAAATATTTTTCTTATTTATTTTTAATCAATGGTCCAGATCTAATCTTAAGGTAAGTGGATGCTTAGAGAATCTAGATCGACGAAGAACCTTCTAGATAAATTAATAAAATTAAAAATAATAATAAAATTAGGACAAAGAAAATATAAACACATATATATACATGAAAAACATATATGTGTGTACATATTCGTATAAAAAAAAATATAAAAGCATTATTCTTTAAGTAATCAAACCATCAAGTATTATATTCCAAAATAAACTAAAATATATACATATGTTCTACAAAAGTAAGTAGTAACCACTAAATTAAAATGGTCTAATTGTAATATTAAACACTTTTGAAGAATAAATATGTACATGTATATTCGTTTTTAATATAAAAATATATATTTTAATTCATTAATACACACACACACACAGATATATTGAATTAGTTAATGTCATTTAACTATATATCCATGTGGCAAGATATCTTATCATAACGACATACTTATCCTAGTAGTTTGTGTTTCACGTAGGAGTCAAAATTAAATTGATGTGTGCATGCGTGTGCGTGCGTGTGCGTGCGTGTGCGTGCGTGCACGTGGATATGTATCTATTTTATATTTATATGACTTCCTAGGTCATGAGAAAATGAGGGATTTCCTAGGTCATGAGAGTAGATTTTGAGCGCCTTTTTTCTTTCAAGTGTTAAATTCTTTTTATCTCACACACGCAGCTTTTCTATTGAACCTGTTGAACATCTTATACAATGAATCAGGTATTTTTTTTCCCCTTTTTTCTTTCTTTTTATTGGATAATGTGTTAACTAATTAAAATATTAATTCATTTTATTTCTTTAAATATACCATATTAATATATAAAATATATTTGAATTTTGCAGCAACACAAGAATCGACTTTGCGAGCTGGCACAGAAGAAAGGCTGGGAAACACCACTGTACAAATGTAAATCAAGAGGTCCCAAACATAACCCTAGATACTGGGGAATGTTAAAGTTAACGGTGTCTTATACCAATCCAACCGAGGTACTCAGTGTTTTGATACAGTATTGTACTTTCATTGCATACCTTATTGTTTTGTAATTTGTACTTTTGTGATATGTCTCTATATACACAGTATTCTTTATGCTGTGTTCCGTGCATATATGCTTCATGTGTATGGTTTGTATATGTATGCTTTTGTTTAGTGTGTGGATCATTTATGCTTATAACTATGTATATATATGCTTTCTGGGTAGATATGTTTTTTGGGCGTATGTTGTTGTATGTATATGCTCTTTATGTATATATATGCTTTTATGTTATCTATACACACGAACGTGATCTTTGTTTAAAACATATTAAGTTATATATTATATATGAGTTTATACAGATATTTGAGTGTACTTGTGTATTTTACAGAGTTTAAGACAATTAAAGCTGCTGAGCAACATGCAGCAAGAAGAGCTCTAAATGGAATTAAGAGAACCACTGGTTGTCAAGTACAATCTGCTGTAAGTACACACACACACTCACACACATCCATTCTGACTAGGTCATATGCTGTACACACTCTCTATCTATGACTTTCATTAACATACAATTTACATGCATGGTCACATTTCCTTTAACACATACACAAACATGCACAAGTTTTCTTCCACACACACTTCCTTTGAATTCTTATCTATCGATCGTATCAACTGTGATAGGTTTATCCTTGACCATGCTTCCGGTATTCATATGGACATTTATAAATCTATATCACCTACTTGTTATAATACACGGAAAGTTTCTGAATGTATATGTAAATAAATCTAAGTGCTTAACTTATTAACACTGTGTTTTGCAGCAACATACTGGGTTGGCAAAGAGCATGTTGCAAGAGTATGCTCAACAATTTGGTATTGCATTGCCTTTGTATACAACTGTGCCTTCTGATCCTCCATCTTCACCTGGGTTTACATCGATGGTGGAAGTAAATAGGCACCTATATGAGGGAAGTCCTGCAAGGACAACAAAAGAAGCTAGAATTAAAGCAGCAAGAAGAGCCCTAATTGAACTTGAAAGTAAGTAAAACTTGAAATCAGCTTCTTGCTAGATAACGCAAATCTCATGTATATTTATTAAAGTAGCCTGCACATTAAGGTTAGGAAACTATAATAATATATACCTAGATCTAGAGCTTTTATACGTTGATGATATTTGTTTACAACTCATTTGTTTATTACAAGAGGAGATTGGTCTGTATGCATATGTTATATAAACATGTATATATTACATCTTGCATACAGTATATGCATTTAGTACCTTTTTCTAATATCTCTATTTCTTTTTAGTTGTTAGTCCAGAAGATCCGGTTCCACTGCCACCCAGCCCTTCAAATAGGAAGAGAAAAATGAGAAGGAGATCTCCATCACCAGGTATCAGGTTAATTATTAAACAACTGAACTGGATTATATACAAGAAAGTTTTGCTTTGTCATATTACATATAGATTTTCAATTTATAACTTATTTATGCTAGAAAATATCAATACTCAATGGCCAATGGTTCTTTGTACAGGTTTTATGGATGCTTATGAAATATTGTTACCACCTGGTGTAGCTCTTGATGAGGTGCAGCATCCTGTGGACATAATCAATGCATGGGTTCCAAATGAAATACCATATTCTTCAGGTTTGTGGACATGATGTGTTGTGTACAGAAAATCTTACAAATATATATGTTTTCTTTCTGCAGCTAATTCTTCTCCTCCATTTACCTGTGTAGCTCCTGGTAGCAGTTCTCCATCTGAGCCTCCTCCTCCAGGTGTAGACATCCCCTAGATCAAGTTTTTCATCTCAATCCACTTCATTATATTGTACATACTCATGGAGTCATAGTTAATACATAAAAGGAATTGTAGCTATTAGGGTATTGAATGTTCATAAAATATTCTTGATTTATTTATTTTAATCAATGGTTCAGATCAGGTCTAGACTATCACAGAATATTCATAAAAGGAATAATATGCTTAGAGAAATTCGATCGATAAGGACTGGTTTTATATATAAATAATTAATAATAAAATTGGGACAAAAAATATAAACGCAAAAAGCATTTTGTAATTAAAAATATATAAAAAACATTATTATTTAATAATATGTAATATTTGCATGTAAGTAATCGAATAAGCAGATATTATTTACAAAAGAAACTATATATATATATATGTGTGTGTGTGTGTGTGTGTGTGTTGTGTGAGTAGTAATTATAATGTATTAAATTCAAATGTTATTTATTTATATTTATACAAACTGATTGTTTATGAAATGACTTCCTTTAACCGAACGTATTTGTTTTAAATATAAATATGTTTTTATTTATTTATGTATTTATATTGTTGCACTTCCCTAGCATTTGCACATAGCTCTAATTAAATGCATAATAAAAAAAAAAATTGGACACGTGGATTGTGCACGTATGCTTTATGTGTATTGCTTGTGTATGTATGCTTTGTTTGTATATGGTTTTTGTGTGCATCAGGTTGTATGCCTGTGTGTATATTATATGCTTTTGTGTGTATTTGTGTAGAGTGTTTGCTTATATGTTTTGTTTGTGTATGTTGCTATTTATCCTTGTGTGTATGTATGCTCTTTACGTGTATTTATACATGCTTTTAGTTCAAATATACATGTATTTGCATACAAATACATATAAACTATAGGTAGTGTGCACTACAATCTTCAATGGTTACTACAGAAAGTTATACTTACAGCATATTGTACTCCATAACCACCACTGCCTCAGCAGTTACTGTCTTAAACTCTCTAAGATACCTAAGTATTATAAATATAATAAATAATACAGATATTGGTGTTTCTATATAGCATATGTAATGCAGGTGTATATACATATATACACTCTTTAAACTTGTTTGTTTCACATTTACCACCTCATTTCATATTCAGTATCAAACATTATTTTGTTAGAAGTATGAGAATCCCCTTGCATGTATATATATATACAGAATTTCATTAATACTTATATGTAAACATTCAGTTTTATTCACCACATAGAGGAGAAGTATGAGATCTGCATCACCAGATAAGTCACATTGAGTGTCATTAAGTTAACTAGGATTATATATACAATAACTATTTCTTTATCAACTGTAGTCATATTTAATATATAATATATTTTAAACTTATATTTAAGGTAAACACTTACTACTAGCAAGTGTTAATCAAAATGTAATTAAAAGTCCTCTCCAACAGGCGTCAGATCGATTGGAAATGCCTCTTTCCTTTGCTCACTTTCTGCATCAGTAACACATATGTAACAAACACATATACACACAAGCGTGTGTGCGTATGCATAGAGAGTATTTTGTGTACATATAACTTATAACGAAGTGCTTACCGCGATTGAGATTAGCTCCTCTAACAATGTTTTCAGATGTCTCAGAGGCTGTATTATCATATGAACACAAAATAAACAAATAATTAAACAATTAAGTTAGATTTAATATGCTTCTATTAAGATTTGAAAACACATACCCATTGAGTTGGTCCATCCACTGGAGCCTTCAAAGGATCATCATGCACCTACATGAAACCAACCAAAAGATTACACAATATAGCGTGTATGTGTTTATATGTATGCATATGTGTGTGTGTGTGTGTGTGTACAACCTCCATGAAAATTCCATCCACGCCCACTGCTACACACGTTCTTGCTTACATGGAATCAGCTCCCTCAAACCGCCACTAGCTACACCACCACCTTCTATCTGCAATGTATATAAGATATTTATATAAATGTTAACTAACAAGTGTTATCTATATAGTAGATAATAGATGTATAATCAAAGATTATCGTTTAAATATTGCAGACCTTTTTCCCAGCAGGTTGTTGCAAGGAGTGTGTAATATCTGCAACCTGCACATTTTAACAAAATTAGCCTTGTACGTGTGCGTGTGTGAGAGAGAGGGCAATAGATACATACATATATAACCCATATTAAGTATTATAGCATACCACTGGACAGTCAGCTTCTCGTAACCATTTCCAAGTTTCTGGGATCCACAATTAAATCATCTACACAATTAAAACATCATTAACAACATGATAGCATATTAATTGACACTTACTGTAGCCAACATGGTTCCTCGCTCACAAACCATGACCTTGGGATTACCGCAAGCTTAATCTTTGCAGCAGAGTTACTCATGACCTGTTAGAAAATGTTAACTAAATTAAACTTATAAATATTAATATAATTAATCAAAAATTTCAAAATAATTATTAATGTAAATATATTAAACTTAATTAAATCTGATTAACTTACAGATGCAGCACAAAACTGTCCCTTCTTTATATTAATGACCTTGCCCGTCTTTGCTGCTGCTAGAAGAAGATCTGTCTGTAAAAATCATCTTTTACATTTATTTGATACAATAATGTATTACACAGTGTGTGTGTACTATAGCCAATATATACCTGTCGACAAAGGAAAGCTGGAATTTGTATGATATCTGCCACTTGTGAAACTGCTCACACTGTCAAGCATAATATTAATTATATATAATATACAACGGTGTACAAACTCTACAATAAGTTAAAATAGTATATAATATATATAGATGTATCTGTTTTTATACACGCACATGTATATAATACAAATGTGTACAAACCTGGTAAGGTTCGTGGACATCCGTGACAATGGGAAGGTCGTAAGATATCTTAACTTGCTCTAGAATCTAATTAAATATTGTAATTAGAAATTTAAAAATACTAATATAATTAAGTATAATAATAAGGATTAAAAGACAACATACTTTCAAACCTTCTTCGAGCCCTGGACCACGGAACGAGTGAGCTGATGTTCGATTCGCTTTGTCAAAACTTGATTTAAAGATGAGCTTTAGTCCGAGCCTAGAAAACACTTATTAAAAATTTATTATATTAATATAATAATATATTCTGTAATTATATTGAACTTAACGATATAGTGTAAGATAGTGTTTATTTAAGTTACATTTCACATTGACTAGTATAAACAATATTAATGTATGTCAGCTATAAGACAATATGTTTACATCACACTCTCTCTTTACACACACACACAGACACACAAAACTTACTCATCTGTTACAGATTTGATCTGGCGAGCCATCTTAAGGATGTGTTCTTGAGACTCAACCACATTGGGACCAGCCATTACAAAGAACGGCTCCGCTGCCTGTCGAGGTATATATAAGTAAATTATTACACACAAAAATACATATATGTATTTATATATAATACGAATGTACGTAACGCACAACAGACACACAATGCATGATAGGTTGGGTACCTTTAGCTGATTGAAGAAATCCGAGCTCTCTCCTGCCATGGCCTCTGTTCGCGATCTAGAGATTTAGGCTCTAATACTCTGTTTCTAGGGTTGTATGTATAGTATTTAATATTGGTGTGACTATGCGATATAACCGTATTATTAAGTTATGTGCTTAAATCTTTTCATTAATGTCAATTATTAAAAAGGGATGTCACAGTATGCATGTGTACGTTTGGCATGGGTGTGTAATGCGTACAGATTATGGTTTAATGGAACGAAACAAGTAGTAAAACATGCAGAGAGGCAACACTTAACAAATTTATAAATATTAATAAGATTGTTTAACTTACCATGTGATATGCCTGACTATAAATATGGAAAGAGCCAGCCTCTAACATGAATAACTGCACAACTAGATTGTTAACTCACTCACAGTGTCCATTTATTGTACATCCACTTCTTCAAAGTAATGTGAAAAGTCCCATAGCTTCGTCACTAAGATTTTCTCAAGTTTAAAAACATAGCTGTGGTTGCCACCGTCAACCCGTAACAAGGGTCGAATAAAATATATGGTAAATATGAGATAAAATAAAGATTAGACTTCAAAAGGTTGAAATAAAATAAGGATGGATAAGTGGATCTCATCATAGTAGTAAAGAGAGAATAGTATACTAAAGAACAGATAAACAAGCAGAAAGATGAAGTGAGAGTAAAATGAAAGTTTATATTATGTCCACTCAATGACACATAGAACACATTCAGGATACTTTCCTAGTCCTATTCTAATTTATTTATACCTATACTCCCGATCTCATATTAATAGTTATCGTAACTTCTTTTTATCCTTATCTAATTAGTTACGTAACTTTCTCATTGTCATTATGATAACTTCTACATAAGCCGTATTTTGTGGACTCTGTGGATGCGTATTTGTTTGACTATGTAGATGGGTATTCCGCTAACTCTGTGGATGGGTATTCCACTAACTTTGTGGATGGGTATTTCACTGACTCTGTGGATGTGTATTCCGTTGTTTTTGTAGATGTGTATTCCATCTCAAACTTGGTATTACGATTGTAACCCATAATTCTGTATTCTCATTTAACTCTCATATTTTCACCATATATACTATTTATGTATTTTCCTCATTAATTGCCCCAAGGAAAGAAGCATAACTAAAAACTCCTAGGAAATATGACCCTAACATCCCCCTAGACTAGAACTGTTGCATCGCCATGATGCAACCTTAAGACGGTCTCACTGTTGTCTCGCAAATAGAGGCGGTAATTGCCTTCATCTTCCAATTGTCCACTTAGAGTTTTTGCAATTCCTCGTATTCTTTTGGAGTACCGTGTCTATTGGAGTAGAACTCTCCATTTTGGTGACAATGTTTTGTATTTTTCCCTTGAGCTTGATGTTGTTCTTCTTATGCCTGGATCCCACACAATTATTGATGAGACTCCTTTCAAATCTTCATAACTCCACATAAATACTATTCGCCTATCTTGTGGGTACATATTGTTACTGAAACTCTTTTCAAATCTTTATAACTCCATGCATACACATTTGCATTTTGTCATAATACGTTAATTACTTTCATTCGGTACTTCAATTCCAAATCCACTGCAATTCGTACTTTGCATGGCCCATGTTCACTTATCTTAATTTTTATTTCTTCCATCTTTTCATTACTCGTAATCTCCACACGTTGTTTGGTTCTTGATAATTGGTTGCTCTCTATTTCATATAATATTTGTTGCTTCATTGGTTGTTTGAACTTGTCAGTTATTCCAAGTACGTCAATGTGATGCTGTTGTGCATTCGTCGTAACCATATTCTCATCTCTATTAATTTAGTGTTATAGTGCTTCCCATCTTCTAGTGTCATTTGATATAAATTGACATGTACAATCTCTACTAGTTCCTCTAACAAATCTCTCTCATCTTTCTTTATAATGTGGATTGGTTCTTCTTTACTTGATTCTATTTGTACTTACTTAGCTCATATTACAGCATATGTTTTTCGTGGAGGTTAATTCCATGTCATTTTCCCACTTTAGTGGATTACTTAAGTGATTTTACTCATCTGGTTCATCTTTTAGTTGCACTTCAACTCTTTGTAATGTCGGTTCTGGTGGTGGTATTCCTGAGTTAAATTCGTAATTCGGACATTCTAGTGAATAATGATCCCATTCTCCACACGTATAGCATCGTACATTATGTAATCTTGTACATTCCATAGAGTAATGTCCCTTTTCTCCACATTTGAAGCTTGTTATATTTGGATTCCCATTACATTGATTTGGTGGAACTGGTAATAGTGGTGGCCCCATGTGTGGGGGTGCCCTCCCCGTGGAATCTCTTCATTGTTGTTCTTACGGTAATACGGTCCTAGTTCACGAGGGTATCTTCTACTATTCATGTTCCTTCGATCTCCATTATATTGTCTTTGTGGATAATCAAACTAGTTAGTATTCCGTGTTGCATCCCATCTAGGTAGCAGATAACCCTTAGTACGTCCAATCATTAGTTGTGGTTTGTATCATGTACTTCGGCATTGTCTTGCTTCATAACCCACTCCTCTACACATTTGACACTTCGGTATTCTACATTCCGAAGCACTTCGTTCTTAATTTTTACAAATTGCACATATTATCGTTTAGGCTCATACTTGTACTTTGGTTTCTCTCCTATGTTGTTTCTAGGGTTCGCGTTCCTTATCATCCGTATAACGTGTGGTATCAACATCTCAATTTGTTCTGCCTCCTTTATGGCATCTCTCAAATCATGTGGCCTTGCCAACCGTACTTGGAGCTGTAAACTCTCGTGTAACCCGTTGACATACCACTTTCTTGCCAATTTGTTATTGATATCGCCCATCTCACAACGATTGTATATTCTTCAAAATTTGTGTGTGTAATCCTCTACTGCTTCTGTAGGCCCTTGTTGTAATTCCTACAACTGAACTGTCGAATCTCGCTTGTGACTTCCAAACATAGTAATTTTTGAATAACGTAAGCAAATTTTGTACTTATCAATCATGATACCATTCTCATAATACCAATCACTGGCTTGAGTATGAATGGAAATATTCAAAGTTTATTGTATTCATTCGTAATTTCATTGGCCTCACATGCCTTCTCAAATTGTTAAATATGCCGATTCATATCCTCATGCTTCAGACCGCAAAAAACCAGAAGGTACCACTTCTAGTGCCTCAATTGCCAGTACATCCCATATATGTCATGTTGATACACGTAACTCTTTGTTCTTGTATTTTTCATTTTTGTCCTCCTCTTTGTCCGACTCCCCATGCTTCGGTTGTCATTGTGCACTATCTCTCGTGCTTCTAATTGCTTCTTATGCCTCTATTCCTCTTGTTCTTTTAATCTTCTTTGGGTCTCTATTACGGCTTGTTGTCATAAGTATTGCTCCTTGTTTCTTGTTGTTGTCGCTGTCTTATCTCCTCTTATCGTTGACGTTCAACAAGAATCTATTGATAGCTATCTATTCATCTACTATTTGAAGCAGCAAATCCATTTTCATTAGGCCTTGAATTTCTTCTTTAGTCGTAATTTCTCTTCAAACTCCAACACTTCCTTGTATATTAGTTTACCCATTCCTGTATATTTCTACACACAATTTGTTAGTTACCTACTAATATGACCATTCCTCCGTGGTCGCTATAATGTTACATTAAGATTTTCCTTAGTCTAAAAACATAGTTGTGGTCACCACCGTCAACCCATAATAAGGTTGAGCGGAATAAGGTGAATACGAAATAACATAGAGATTAGATTTCAGAAGGTCGAAATAGAATAAAGATGGATAGGTAAGTAACAGGTAATAGTATTGTAGATCCTGTCATAGTAGTGAAGAGAGAATAGTATACTACATAACAAAGAAACAAGTAGAAAAACAAAGTGAGATTAAGAAGATGAGAGCTCCACTCAATGGCACATAGTACATTAATTAATATACTCAGGATACATTTTTAGTCTTATTCTAATCTATTTATACTTGTACTCTCGGTCCCGTATTAGTAGTTATCGTAACTTCTTATCTTTATCCAATTAATTATGTAACCTCCTCATTGCCATTATGATAACTTCTGCATAAGCCGTATTCCACTGACTCTATAGATGCGTATTCCATTTGACTTTGTAAATGCGTATTCTGCTGACTCTATGGATGCGTATTTCACTGTTTTTGTATATGCATATTCCCATATTATGGTTGTAACATGTAATTTTATGTTCTCATCTAATTCTCATATTTTCACCATATATACTGTTTTTATATTTCCTCATTACTTGCCCTAAGGAAAGAAACAAGCCTTCAGAAATCTTCAATTATTTACTTGCCTTTGATTCAAAGTTGAGGTAAGTCATCTTTGGGCAATCTTGAAGAATGGAAAGTGTTTAATGGTAACATATTACTTTATCTCACAGGCACTACAAACACAAATAGGAACCAGAAGGTATTTGAGTAACTTGAACTCATACTATCTCCACAATGTGTATTCTCTCTCAAACACACATACACACGCACACACAACTCACTATGCACCAGCATATACACTGAAGTTAGCTATGTCTTGTAAATCTTTGGCCTTTATTGTACAAGGCCATGGTACCATCATTAATCATCTCAATGGCTCTATCCTCAATCTTGCTCCCATTGTGTTGCTACCAACTGCAACATATGCTTCATGGGGTTCACTATTTGGTGATAACTAAAACAATGAGAGTCCATGGATAGTGTTAGGCACCACTATGTACAAACTAGAGACCCTCACAAAACCACCCAACCTCCCCCGAGCTGTCTCTAGTCTCCACACGCTGCTCTCCAAAAGGCTTCCAATATAGTGTGCCCTTAATTCTCTTAGATCTAGGTATAGCTCCTTAGGAATATTCTAGCTTATACCTTTTGGGGAATATTCTTTGATTCGTTATATGGGTCATAACAATCCTCCCCCCATTAGCAAGTCCTTGTCCTCAAGGGCAGTATAACTTACTCAATTGGTCCTGTATCATTAGCCTCGTACATCCACAAAGAATCTACCCGGGACTCGTTCCTTGTGAGTACTCTCTTTAACTGGCTAACGTGAAACACTGGGTGCACCCTCACTCCTTCTGGCAGCCGTAGTCGATATGCCACCTTACCGATACGCTCCAGAATCTCATAAGGACCTGAGTACCTGGGAGACAACTTATCATTGCGTCCCTTCCGTAAGGCCACAACTGTGTTCCGCCTTACATGTGTGGCAAATACCACTCGGAGATATACATAATCCCCACCTGGAACTCTCGGAAGCTTCTGTGCTCATTAGCAAACTTGATAGCTCGGCTCTGAGCTGCTTGTAAGTTCTTCTTGCACAAACTCTGAATGTTTTCAAGTTCAACACTCAGATCTTTATCCTCATCCATGTTGCCTTGATCTTACTTGCTAAACCGAGCTCAAAAGCTGTCTTGGGATGTCGTCCAAACATAGCATAGTATGGACTCATTCCAATGCCACTGTGCTGGCTGTTATTATAAGCAAACTCGAGTAATGGAATATACTTATCCCACTGCCTTCCTTCTGGTTAATAGTGCACCTTAGCATATCTTCCAGAACTTGGTTCACCCTCTCTGTTTGCCCATCTGTTTGGGATGATCTACACAGCTTAAGCTTCACTTCTATGCACTTAGAAAAGCCTCTCCAAAAGCTAGAAGTGAACTTGGAGTCCCTATCACTTACAATATCATCTGGAAATCCGTGGATAGGAAATACATGTTGTAAATACATCGTAGCCAGCTCGGATGCATTCACATTCTTCCCCAAGGGAACTAACTTGACAAACTTTGTCAACCTGTCCACAATGACCCACACCTGTTCATTCTGCCTCTGTGTCCTTGGCAAATGGGTGACAAAGTCCATAGAGATACTGCCCCATCGCCTGTCTGGAATAGGCAATGGTACTAATAGCCCACCTGGTTTCTCCCTGGGCACCTTTACTTGCTGACACTTGTCACAAGTCCTGCAGTACTCTATGATATCAGCTTTCATATTCCTCCAGTAGAACCTCCTCTTGATCAACTCATACGTTTTCCTCCCCCCAAAATGACCAGCCTCCGGGCGATCATGATGAAAATATAGTACCTGGTTGATCAAATGGTCCACACGAGGAAGGTACACACGGCCATTGTAGTACAAAACCCCATCCTGAAATGAGAATGGTGGCTCTAGCTGTCCCTGAGCTCCTGCACCTCGGCGTCTTGTGCTTGAGCATGTTGAACTACTTGGCTAAACTCACTGACCGTCCTTGTTAATGCATTACATAAGCGTGTTTGGAATTCTCCACTACTGTGGCTCTCCTAACGCGTGACAAAGCATCTGCCACCACGTTAGCCTTTCCTGCGCGATGCTCAATAGGAAATTCGCCAAACTCCATGAGCTTAACCATCCAGCGAGCTTGCCGAGAGTTTAACTCTTTCTGTGTGAACAGATACACCAAAGGCTTGTGATCTGTAAACACCTTGAAACTTGCACCATAAAGATAGTGCCTCCAAACTCGTAATGCATTAACAATAGCCAGTAGTTCTTGCTCATACGTTGAGTACCGTTGCTCTGCAGGATTCAAAGTACGACTCTCATAAGCAATAGGCCTTCCCTCTTGCATAAGTACAGCTCCAATGGCCACTCCACTTGCATCACACGATACCTCATAAGGCTTAGAGGGATCTGCAATACATAAAACTGGTGCACGTACCAAAGCTTGTTTCAAAGCTTGGAAACTGCTCTCCTCTGAAGCACTCCATGCAAAGGGAACGTCCTTCCTTAGCAACCTAGTTAACGGAGAAGCTTTCTTGGCATAATCCTTGACATACCGCCGGTAATAACCAGCCATGCCCAAGAAACTCCGTAACTCTTGTGCATTGCTAGGAACTGGCCATTGCTCCACCACTGCCACCTTCTGTGGATCAGTCTTCACTCCACTTGGCGTCACAATGTGACCCAAATACTCCACTTCGCACTGAGCAAATGCACATTTGCTCTTCTTTGCATAGAGCTTTTCCCCAAGCAATTGAAGAACTCTTCGCAAATGCTCCACATGCTCCTTCATATTCTTACTATAAATAAGAATATTGTCGAGGAAGATATTCACAAAGTCGTGCAAACACCAAACACCTCAGTCATTAACCGAGTGAATGTGGCTGGGGCATTTGTTAAGCCAAATGGCATAACAGTGAACTCAAAATGCCCGAAGCTAGTGTTGAAAGCAGTTTTGTAGATATCTGCCTCCTTCACAGCAATCTGATGATACCCGCTACGCAAATCTATCTTGGTGAACACTCTGGCTCCACCGAGATGATCCATGATAGTATCCACACGTGGCATGGGCATCCTGTCCTTCACTGTTTGCTTGTTGAGAGCTCTGTAGTCTATGCACATCCTCATGGTGCCATCCTTCTTCCTGACAAGCAATACTGGTGCACCAAATGGAGACTTGCTCGGTTGTATGAAGCCATATTCCAATAGCTCCATCACTTGTCTCTTAACCTCTTGCTCCTCAGCATGGCTCAGTCGGAACGGCTTACGGTAAATGGCTTTCGTACCCTGTTCCAACACAATCTCATGCTCCACACCTCTTGCAGGTGGTAAGCCATGAGGTAGCTCAGGAGGGAAGACATCAGCAAATTCCTCAAGGACAACTTGCACAGCAGCCTCGCCCAATGTGACATTAGAAGAATCTAACTCACGTATATACATCAGAAAGACTTGATCTTCTTTATTACGGAGATATTTCTTCAAAGACATAGTAGAAAGATACTTGTTTGGAGACTCAAGCCTTGTTCCAAACCAAGTGTCTTTCACTCCACTGTACTCAAGCTTCACTCGCTTGATGCTCCACTTGATCTCAGGATCCACACGCTCCAGCCAGCTCATCCCAAGGATGAGGTCCACACGCGCTAGCTCCGCAAGAAGAAACCACCAGCTTTCCAGCTGTAACTCCTCCACACAAGCATTCCAGCTCTGTGTGACAGTAGCTGAGCCCTCAATCTCGTATTGAGGCACAGTCTTCATGGGCAAGCTGCACTCCTGCACTAACTTTGCTGATACAAAGTTATCGCTACTTCCGCTATCCAAGAGGATTCGCACTGGACGTTCACCAAGTCGTCCCTCCACCACAATAGCACGTGTGTGTGGCTCCTCCCGTGCCATGCAGTTTACCTGTCGAGCAAGAACAGACAAAAATTTACCTCGTGGCTTAGAACTATCTCCCTTGTGTTCCTCTCCACGCTCCATCTCCTGAAGCTTCTTAGGTGTCTCCTTGTCCTTGTCACCATTGAACCCTTGCCCTTGGGCTTGTTCCTCCTTGGACAATTGGCCTTCCAGTGTCCCACCTCTCCACACAGGTGGCAACGTTCACTATCAAACACCTTGACAATCTTCTTAGGCCGTTGTCGGTGCGATAAGAACTAGAAGCTACCAGCTTGGACTTCGGCCTAGCACGATGGCTATTCCCTCTATACTCCTGGTGCTCACGAGGACTTGGAGAGGTGCTCCTACCACGCTTCTTGCCATGTCTCATTCTCCTTAAACACCTTATCCTCCTCATTTAGCAAGCGAGCATATTCGAACAGCTCCTCAAAGTCTTGGACTGAATCACCGAGTTAAGATGTCTACGCAAGTTAGCACTTCGCAGCCCATCTACAAAATAATCCTTTGCTGGTTGAAACACGTCAGGTACACGGCAAAGTAATTGACTCAATTTCTCAATGTAATCGTCCAAGGTCATCTTCCCTTGCTCTAAATGTCGCAATTCACGCCTTGCATGAGACACATCGAACCGAGGAGCATACTCTTAAATAGCTCAGAGAACTCCTCCCAAGTTGCAATCATCTCCTGTGAGCTAACTGGCGCTGATTTCGAATGCGTGTCCACCACCTCGCAGCTTTATCCTTCAAGGCTACTGATACAGCTATCATAGCCTGCTGGTAGTCACTCTATGCAGTAAGCAAGTTCGCTGCTATCTCAGCCAACTCATAGCCTCATTTACGGATTCTCTACCGATAAAAGGCGGAACGCAAAGATGATCTAGCACCCTACTTTTACCACTCACAGTTCCTTAAGCAAGTTTATCTTCAATAGTATCCAACCGCTCATGAATCACCTCTAAGGAGTCAGTCACGTACTTTTGAAATTGCTTGGAATCCTTTGCCATAGTGTATAGTTCAAGCACGATTTCCTGGTTTGTCCAGTCCTCATTGGTGTTATCTTCTCCTTCCCATTGGTCACTCATCTCAAACCTATGTTCTGATACCAAATTGTTAGGCACTACAATGTACAAACTAAAAACCCTCACAAAACCACCCGACCTCCCCTGAGCTATCTCTAGTCTCCACACACTGCTCTTCAAAAGGCTTACAATATTAGGGTGAGCTACTTAATTCTCCTAATTCCCTTTTATACCTTAGATTTATATCCTTTTTGGATTCTTCTAAATCTATGTATAACCTTTAAGGAATATTCTAGCTTATACCTTTCTGGAGAATATTTTTTTGATTCATTATATGAGTCATAACACATGCGCGTGTTTGTGTTTGTGAGAGTGAAATTGTGTGTGATCGTGCATTTGTGTTTGTTTATGTATGATTAAATTGTATGGTTACATGTGTTTGTGTTTATCATAATTCTAACTTAGTGGGTTGACCACCCGAGTAAAGATTGTGGGATATATGGGATATATAGGAAAAAGACCCAAACAAACCTGGCTCATCATGACTAGGGGCTCTTTCATAAACACTAATTGGCCTTTTGCCTTGTTGGCTTAAGGAGAGAGGGAAAGGTTATGACAGTGTTTGTTTGTGTGATTAGAGAAAGAGAAGATTGTATACTTATATGTATTTATGTTTTGTGTGTGTACAATTGTGTGTAAGCATGCATTTGTGTTTGTCTATGTGTATGATTAGAGAGAGAAGATTGTGTATTTATATGTATTTATGTTTGTGTGTGTACAATTGTGTGTAAGCATGCATTTGTGTTTGTCTATGTATAATTAGAGAGAAGATTGCGTGTCTACATGTGTTTTTGTTTATTTGTGTGATTAGATAAAAAAGATTGTGTGTCTATACATGATTTATGTTCATATGTGTGTAATTAAAGAAAGAAGACTGTGTTTGCAAGCATTTTTATGTGTGAGAAATAGAACATTGTGTATTTGGTGTGTGTGAAAGAGAGAGCATTTTTCTTTGTATATATGTAGGTATATATTATTTTTATTATTGTTTGTGTGACATCATTATAATGGAATTTGTTATATGAATACATTTAAGCAAGCAAAATTTTGCAGAAATACACAATAAATACAAATGCATACACATATTATACATATATTAATGTAAACACATTTAAATTTATGTACATATACAAATATATAAATAGAGACACATTAAATGTATACTAAAACATATGTAGGATATATGTCTCTTTGTAAACAAGAAGACTAATTTTAGCTTTCAACTTTTGTTCTTAATTAATAAAAACATCTTTGGCAAATGCTTTCACAATAGTTCGTCTTTCATAAATTCAACAATTTCACATTTGATAATGAAGTATGAATACCCCCAATTGTCCCTCTTAATCATGACTCTCATCCCAAAGACTAAACAACAAGACCAGAGGCCTATAACGTTATTCCATACTAATGTATTTAGAGTAATTGCATGCTTTGAGGACTCTAATTTTTTTTAAAATAACATCATCGTGCCCCAACCAATGAAGGCTAGGGTAACAATCCACGACTTATATATTGATATGTACATATATTATATTATTATATATTGAATTCAAATATCACTCTCAACTTACTTGCAAAGTCTTTACATGTGTATGTAAATATGTCAAGTATTTATATGATGGATATACATAATATATAAGGTATATTATGCATAAAAGCGAGATGTGATATACATACAAACAATCATGTGTGTGGAGAGAGAGACATGGAGAAAGCCCTTTTTGCTAATCGCTTCTCCAAAAAGGCAATTAATTATGCTAAAGAGAAGTTCTTGAATTTCTCTCACCA
Source organism: Selaginella tamariscina (assembly GCA_003024785.1). Lineage (NCBI taxonomy): Eukaryota > Viridiplantae > Streptophyta > Lycopodiopsida > Selaginellales > Selaginellaceae > Selaginella > Selaginella tamariscina. The sequence goes on along the minus strand of PUQB01000773.1, from coordinate 20,193 downwards.
ATATTCATAAAAATTAAAGAGATATGTCACTGAAGTATGTTAAGAGCTACATTAAGATAAAATGAAGATTCAGGTTGTGAATAAAACAAACACTTAGTTATGAAGTTGAAGCTGAATGAATAGAGACCATGAATGGAGCTATGGACATAACAAACCCTTGCCATAAACCGCTAACAAAGTTATATTATATAGGAATAGAAACATATAATATATATATATATATATATATATATATATATATATATATATAATATATATAACATTTATATATTTAAAAATACAAAATCATAATTAGATTTATACATAATTAATGTATTGTCAAAGTTTTTAGAAAACTTAAATTCCTTCATAATGTTAAATTTATAAAAATGTGTCCATATATATGCTAGTAATATTTTACTAAATTTATTATTTTACCCTCTAGAATATTTAATAATATTGGAAAAAAACCTAGTATATTTCAAAATATTCATGGTATATAAAGGCATATTTAGAAATATGATGTGAAATTCAGATTTCCATTTACCAAACCAATAGTTTATTTCTTTATTAACACAGTATTTGATTGAAAACAATGTTATGAAGTATTGTCTTGACCACTTTCACTCAACATGTATAAAGACAATATTGTAACAAGGTAACAATCTTGAGACCACTCCAAAAGTCATTGTATTGTTATAATTTACGATAATAATTTGACTCGCTTGAGATCATTTCAACAATCATATAGTATTGTTATATTTATTACAATAGTTTAGCTCACTTGAAAACTAATGAAGTTACAAGTCTTGATAATACATAATAAGTATACTATTGGTAAAAGACACGTATCCAAGTTAAAAGAATAGACATTGTAGAAAACTAATAAAATCATTTACTTGTGTGGTTTGTAGCATTATGTTGAAACTTAAACTTTATAAAATTCCTTCTCACAAGTTGTGATGGTAGCAAAAATTTCTTCATTTACCTTCTTGCATTGATTTAAAGTTTGAGTGTGCATCGTATTAATAATAATTTTGGGACAATAATCAAATTTGCAAAATGAATAAATATTAAAAAAACCATATGCTTCATTAGATAAATAAAAAAATACATACTCATAACAATAAGTGAGTGACTTTTCACGAATGCTAATATTTCTTTTCATATAAGTCTTACTAACGTTTCTATTTTAATAATTAGGACTATTCATATTCTTGTTTCTCTTGAGTTTATAAAATTTGCTAAAATATTAAAAGATTTTCAAAAGGCCTGATCTTAACCATCTCTCAATTACAATGCATACAATTAGACTTGCCTTCATTAAACATTTTTAATAAATTATATTGAGTAGGATAATCAACAATAAAAAATAATTATAAAACACTAAGTTAAAACTATTTAATGTCATAGAAAGAACATAATCAATCTTCTCTCCAACTTTAAAGCGTTCTTCAAGCTCATTTAATAATAATAACAAAAAAGGTCTAATCTAGCCAAAACTTACTCTAAAGAGACATATATATTAGGCAATATTGCATTAACTTTTGTTAAGTCATTTGTGTTCGAAACTTTTATATTTAATGTTCCACTTTTGTGTTGTTTTATATATGTATAATTAAAGTCATCCTAGTGAATTCATATCATTAAATTTTTACAATCCCTTTTTATCAATTATAAATGAGATTCAAAATTTGTAAAACATCATGAACAAAAAATCATATAATTTCCATTATATATATTAGAATCAAGTTTAGGCCAACATTTTATATTTGTTTGTCAATTGGAACAATATAAAAAAGGTAGATATTCTTGGTTTGGATTAATAAAGGCATCCATTTTTCACCCTCTCAAATTTCTTTTAAAATAACTAGATTTAATGATTTTTTTCCTATACATTTCAGTTTTATCAATGCCTTAAATCCTTTTAACAAATACTTCTTATAAAAAGTCTAAGTTGCAATCTATTTTTAATGGAGTCCACAATCATGCGTGTCATATAAAAAGAGTAGTCAAAAACCATATGTTAAACCATATGTTTTTTTACCCACATATACAAAATTTATGTTGTTGGAGTATTTTTGCCAAACCATTACTTTTTTATTCAAAGCCATCATTTCTAATCATTTAAACATGTTATTGAACAGTTGATTATTATGTGGAATGACAAAATGTAATTTTCCTTGTCCAATCTGATATTTAAACCTTGGTAAAAAGGTCAAACATTTTTAAAATAAAACTTTGAATTATTTCTGCAACATATTAATCTTTGTCAAAATGAGTTAAAAATTCAAACACAATCTTGCACACTTATTTAAATTATTACAAAATTATCATTTTCATTATTTCATGGTTACTCTTACTAAGATCTTTATGAAATTTTTTATTGTTGAACATATTATTCATTAATTTTTTCAAAAACTTAATTTCTCTATTTTATTTTATTTTTTTCTTCAATATAATTTTCATTTACAAAAAGATCCTCATCTTACTTCTCTTTTGATATTATTTAATGCAAAATAAAATTTAAATGACAAAATAGGTCATTCTAACTTCAATTTAATCCTTCTTCACTTAAATGAAAAACACATGTGACACATTTGCAAATGTGTAATTCTTTTATCATGTTAATTTATTTATTTCTAGTTACTTGTAATATATGTAAGACTCTTTACTCACTTCTTGCCCATTACATTTTATATAAAAAATAAAAATAGAACATGTTTTAATTTTATAATGTTGGATATTCTAAATGTCATGGTTATTACATGATGTAATCACTTTATTTAGCTGACTTAGTTAAACAACTCTATTTATATAAATCATAGTCATCTGGATCAATAATATAAGAACCTCATCATAATATAAATTGACCTCGTCACAACACAAATTAATTCTTAATTTTGGATGGATAGTATTATGACACTAAGTTATATAATAAAGTATACCTATAACCACACATAGTTCATGTATGCGCCTTTTAAGTCATATAGTTATAAAACTGAATAGTGTAAAAAACATATGCTTAATACACAGTTAACCACGTTGATGGAAAAACTTTATTAGAAACTAAATTGACATTTAATCACATATACAGTTATGTAACTTTTCGTTCGGAGGTCTTCAAAAAACAAAAAAAATCCAAAATTCACTTTTGACTTGTTGTATTTCACAATATTCAAGACGATTTAAAATAAACTATTCAAATCACATTCATTATCAAATCACTAAACTGCTACTATCATACTATGGCTCTCCAATTCTCTTGTATGAAATAGTAGTTTCAACACCTGTGTTTGTATTCTATATATATCCACTGTTTCTTGGGCTCCAGAATGCCATGAACTGCCTCCTTTTGCTCCTCATATAATCTTTGGTTTCTTTCACCCCCGACAGTTCTGCTTGCCATGAATACTAGATTGGTGATTGATCCTTGAGTTGTTAATTAACGGTCGTAGGCTTTGCCCAGCTGCATGATATCCCTGAGTCTTTCATATCTCCACATGAGCACTCTGAATATTTCCATGCGTCTAAGCACCCATTTTGCCTCTATAGGATTCTGATTCCTTGAGCTGGAACACGATGTGTCTGCGCAAATATGGATATTCGAAAATATTATAAATTTTTAACTCCCGACTGTATATAGGCTCCTCCAAGGAACGGGAGACATGAGGTTGCAACCTGTGTCGTCCCTCCCCAAATCTAGTTGCAACAAATTATAAAGCAGGGCAAAATAATGAAATTTTTTCATCTGATGTTGGGCTTCATGACACTCTTCTCTAGCATGCTCATCTGTCTTTGTGTGTATCTCGTTCCTTTCTACTCTATAGTCCATCCTCTTGTATCTTGGCATGAGAATATGAAATGCAGACAATCTACTGCGGCACCAGTAGGAGAAGAATACATGAGAAGAGTTGGAGTTCCACACTGAAGAACTTGGAACTCTGATTAGACTAGAGCCCACTTCCACACTGCTCGTCTATGTATGAGCATTGTACATAGTCTCCACCATTTGGACAACCTGATCAACAACAAGGATGTATATAATTATATCTGTCCTTCCATCTGGAGCATCTTCAAATCCATCTTGCTTGAAACTATGGCTCTCCAATATATATGCTAGCTATTGCAGGTTTACTGTACATGTGACATGCACTCATAGCTGATGATTTCACTGTAGAAGGTGTGCACACGGTGGACCCTCTAGACATGTTACCTGGTTATACTCAATCTAGGTGTGTTTTATATGTATATGAATTATATATAATATTACGTACTTCCATACAAAATAGATTTAAATCTCCTGAATTATTATGGAATATGATGATATAAAAGCTACAAACTTAAACTTATGAAATAAGTGCATAATATGTACATGTTCAACGTGTCGGTCTATATTACCTGCATTCTATAGTACACACACACACACACACACACACACACACACACAGATATATATATATAATATATACAAAATGATTTATTACAAGGACTTAAATGAGAAATCAGTGTATATATATAAATATACAACACAGCAATTCTGACAAAAAAAAACAATCAGTTTAAAGGAAAGAAAGGCAACATGATGCTCCTATGCACAAGTTTATCAAACAAAGAAATATTGCCACAAAGAAATCATGATAATTTACAACAATAGCTACGGAACTCGTACCTGTCCGCATCGAGTTGTCAAATACACCTCCAGATGGAATGGGACCAGACAAATTATTGTTCGCAACATTCCTGCAAACAGAAGTACATAACTTAGATATTTGAATGCTCTGTCTCTCTACAACTTACAGATCCACAATTCTGAAGTGTGGCTAAAGCCGGTGGGATCTGTCCAGAAAATGTGTTATTCTGCAGTAACCTGAAGAAATACGTTGTTAGTAAATACATATACATAACACTACTGGTACTTAAAGCTGTTGCATGAACCCAAAGATTGTGGTATAGACCCATCAAAGGATTACGCCCAGATGAAGATAAGAAAGCTTAGAGAGTTTACAACTCCAGTTGGAAAAGGGCCCTTGAAGTTGTTATCATAAAGCATCCAGACTGACAAGTGAGGCTGCAGAAGAGATATCCCTGGGAAATTCTGGACCAAAGCTGGAGTTGACACATTGGTAGCTTTGTGAAGATCTCCACAGGAAGAGGAGAGTTGGCAAAACTGTTGCCATCCAGAGGATGTTTGTGAGTTGCCCTAACGCGTCCCAAGTGGTTGATAAGCTTGAGAGTGGATAGTTTCAGAGAGATCACCCTGGAATTAAAGTTGCAGATGACTCCGAACCATCTGCAAGGGTCTGGACCCGTTCTCCCCAGTTGCTCACACACCTTTGAATCCTCAAGTGAGGATCTCAAACATAATTAGGGCTTCTGCATCTGGAGTATAACCATGAATGTAACCCCAGCAGGACGTGGAGAGTAATCATGCACACCAACAGCACAAGGATTGCCTTAGACATCATATGGAAATAAAGAGAGAAAAAGAAAAGGAAAATTCTGAAAAAAAAAAAAAATATTGTTACATCTTCAGAATCCTGTATGTCAAGCCGCCAGCCCACGCACTGGCAGCCAACTTATCTATCTATTAATGGCGTACAAATAGTCACGACTTCCAAATGCTTATTTATATATTAACATGCATTTATATATAATTTACCCCCTTTAACGATAAAGAATATGTCCTTGGCTCGGGGTCCGTGCGTGCGTCTGTGTGAGCGATACAACCTGCATTAACCTTATATTTCTTTAATATATCCTTTTCTATACAGACTACCCTTTATTGAAGTCTACAAATGTGCCTCTTTGAAGTATATGCATATGCTATAGCCCTGGCTACGACCGACAAACACCTAAAGATATAAACAAGTTATATATGTGTATTATGTATTATTTTATAATGTTTTTTAGTTTATATTCTACATTATAAAGTGTATAAATGATATACATATTATGAGTTGTAGTAGTTAAACACACAAATGCAAACAACACACACACACACGTACCTTTTGCCATAAACAGTTTCCAATCATGCTACCAACAATGATAAACCATAGATGTAGTCGAAAACTCAGTGGCATTTCAGGTGAAGGACTACCCCCATTTGCTACATCAAATATTACAAGTAATCTTTATTCCATTCACTATACAGCTAGATGTAATAATAGTTAAAAACCATGAAATAACATTTATATTTATAATTAATTGATTGATAATAATGATTTAATGCTTATAAATACGTAATATAAATATTAAAAGTGTAAGACTGGTGAGTCAGTGCCACGCTTGTTGAACTGCTCACCTGCTACATGGTAAAAGAACTATATGGAAGAAGTAACAGTAAGGTAAGTAGTAAACCAATCCTGCATAAGATCCCTGAAATGATAAAGAAGCTAGTAAACTACATATTTTTAGTAATTTAGTGTATTTAGATATACACATATGTATTCATCATTTTATAGAGAAACTTGTGGTAACCTTGTGTTAACATATATAGAGAGAGAACCTTATAATATAACAAAATCTAACATACACACGCACACCCAAAAGCGTGTGTATGTTATAAAACTGGAATACATAGTAAAAAACAGCAACGTGGCACTTAGCATCCACCAGCCTGCCTCATGTGAATAGCTATAAAAAAAATATAAATACCTACATAATTAATTAGTTCACCAAATTTGAATTATATATATATATATATATATATATATTATATTATATACACATTATTTATTAGTACACATGCCCAAACTCTTAAGTTTACACATATATGAACTTAATTATTTAATTAGCATTAATTTATTATTAGTTTTATCTTAGCAAGTTTATTTTAGCTGAATCTTAACTTAATTGTTATTTTAATTTAATTTTAATTCAAACCTTTAAATTAATTATATTCTTAATATCTTTATCTTATTTTTAATATTTTTAATCTTTTTAATTATTTAGTGACCCTAATTTAAATTATTATTATTCTTAACTTAAATTAAACTTTAAACCCAATTGTTATAGTGAAATCCATTTTTAATATTTATCCCTAAACACATATGTCATGCATAATCATGAATGACCCGTGCCTGATTCATAGCCAAAAGTGTCGCGTGAGATTTAGAATGGTACTGGTGAGTTTAACTATTTAATACTATTTACTTAATTATTATTCTTAACACAATGAGTTTATGTGTAGAGCAACACATATCAGGTCAACGACCGAATCCAACTAGAAAACAACAAAATTAACATATACTAATATCTATAATACATGTCTATATAATATAATATATATAATAATATATATTGTGTGGCATGTGTGTATATGTATGTAATCGATCTATTATTTAAAATGGGAAAGGGGGAGGAAGATAATATTTTATAAATATAACTTAAAAGTTTGTAGAACTTGTTACATGACATACCTCGCCACATATACATTTAGGGCTTTTCCGTTTGTGTCCGTTAGCACGGTGCGCTTGGATCCTGATTGTCTCATGGTATCGGAGCTCGGATAGCGCCATGGAAGGAAAGCCATCCATCCGCGAGTTTGATGGAGAAGGATTTGAGGGATTCAAGATCCATCTTGAATCCTTTCTCTTATTTCATGGGTTGTTGGGGATTGTAGATGGAACAGAGCCGTCGCCAGCTCCAGGTTCTACTGCTGCTGAGGTACGTGACTGGAATCTCCGGGATTCCAAGGCTAGAGGAAGTATTGCAATGTGCCTGTCCTCGAATGTATTATTTGCTGCTCCATCCATTCCCAAATCCACTGCAGCAGCACTTTGGAAATGGTTGAGCGACACCTATGGCATCAAGAGTGAAATGGATGTCTTCAACATCCATTCACAGCTAGATTCCTTGAGGCTAGAGGAAAATGGTAGTATCCAGACTCACATTGCCAAGCTCCAGGGATTTTTCACACAGCTTGCGGCTGCTGGGGCGAAGCATTGTCTCACGGATGAGCAGCAGAGGCTGCGACTCTACAAGTCCTTTGTTGGAAGAATGCAGTTGAGAGCTTGCTTCTCCAACCAGGGATGACTTGGGCAGATGCCGTGAGGAGTCTTCGCAATATTGAAGCCATGCGAAGTGAGAGGGCGGAAATGCCACATGCTATGTATGCTTCACAGGCTCTTGGTGATGCCAAAGTGGCAAAAACGTATGCAGCAGCAAATGCCCAGAAAGGGCAAAATTCTGGGGCAGTAGCAAATGCCCAGAAAGGGCAAAATTTCAGGGTAGCAGCAAATGCCCAGAAAGGGCAAAATTCTAGGGCATTTGGGCGTGCCAAGGCCAGACTTGCTAAGAATCAGTGTGCTCGTTGCTTGGAGATGGGCCATTGGGCTCAAGATTGCACTGCTCCAAAGCCTGTCAAACGACCAATTGCTATGACGGCGAAAGCTAATCTACTCGAGAGCAATGGGACTGCTACAACAAATGAGGTTGACGAGGAACTCTACAACGCAGAGGCAGTTGTAGCACCGAGTAGGTGGCTTCTAGACTCTGGTTGTACTAATCTTATGGGCAATAAGAAAAGTCTTTTTGAGTGTTACCAACCGAACATTGAAAAGCATGCTGTTCATTTAGGTGATAATACCACCATCCCTGTGGAAGGCATCGGGCAATTTCGGCTCTCACTTGATCATGGGCGGACCATGACATTTGATGGTGCCATGCACGTCTCCACCTTGCGACGTAATTTAATGTCCATCGCCAAGATATGCGATCAAAGTGCAGTGGTAGTCTTTGATGCAAAGGGAGTCTCCTTGGTTGACTCTAGCGACTTTCACATGCTTGGTACACAGTTGCTTCGTGGGAAACGCATTGGGGACTTGTACGAGATTACTGCTGCCGACTCAGTTCAGGCCTTTCAAACTGTGGAGGCAGATTCTCGTGCAGAGCTCTGGCACAAGAGACTCGGTCATGTGAATTACCAATCTCTTCAACGAATGAAATCACAAGGCATAGTTACTGGATTGGATTTCCGACGTATCCCATCTACGTTTTGTGAAGCTTGTGTTTTAGGCAAGCATCACCGCCGAAATTTCTCGCCGAGTAAGCATCGAGCGATTGGACTTTTGGACTTGGTCCATTCTGATCTTTGTGGTCCCATGGACGTGCCAAGCCATGATGGTGCGAAGTATTTCATCACATTCATTGATGACTATAGCCGTCGGACATGCATTCACTTCTTGATGCGCAAGAGCGATGCAGTTGTTGCGTTTCAAACATATAAGGCCTATGTTGAAAATCTCCTTGGCCGAAAGATAAAAGCTCTTCGAGTTGACGGTGGTGGTGAATACCTCAACAATGAGCTTCGGGGCATCTGTCGTGATGTAGGCATACGACTGCAAGCCACGGCTCGCTACACCCCCCAGCAAAATGGTGTTGCAGAAAGGAAGAATCGCACTCTTGTCAATGCTGCTCGTGCTTTGTTAGCTGATGGACATCTTGACAAGACGTTTTGGCAAGAGGCCATAGCCACAGCAATGCATGTCCAAAATCGCCTTGCTACGGCTGCTTTGGATGGAAAAACCCCTGAGGCATTTTGGACAGGGTCTACTCCTGATGTGTCTCACTTTCGAGTCTTCGGTTGTGCGGCATACGCACATACCCCTGATCAACTTCGGAAAAAACTGGATCCCAAAAGTAAAAAATTCATCTTCATAGGATATGCACAAGATGACACCATCGGGAGAAAAGCTTACAAGTTGTGGGATCTTGCATCTCATAAGGCTCTTGTTAGCACGGATGTCATGTTCAACGAAGATGACTTTCCCATGCGCACAGAGGCTCTTCAAGATCCTTCTTTCATTGATGAGACTCAACTTGTTCCTTTGATACCACTTATGGGAGATGGTCCACTCTTGCCTCCGCCTTTAGATCCTATTCATGAGTTACCACTAGAGATTCCACTGGGGAATCCTCCACTTCTAGACATGCCTGAACCAGTTGATGCTCAAATTGAGGATAGGCCTTCGACACCTCCACCACCTCGTCGACGTCGTGGCATGCCTGATCCGATGCCAATTCTTGATCAACCCCGGGAACGTCGACCTTCATTGAAAGTCCGAGAAAATATTGAAGTAGATGCTGCGGAGCTCGATGATTTTTGTGGTCTTGTTGATGCTGGCATCCCCATGACCTATGATGAGGCCGTCTCAGGGCCTGAGGCTCCATATTGGATGGAAGCCATTGCGGAAGAAGTTGCTTCCATTCGGGTTAACGGCACCTATGTTCAAGTGGATTCAGCACCACCGGGACGACGTGTTTTGGATCCAAAATGGATCTTTTCCAAAAAGTATGGAAAAGATGGTCAAGTGGTACGTTATAAGGCACGGTTAGTTGTTCGCGGATTTCGCCAAGTCCATGGCCTTGACTATGATGAAACATTCTCACCAGTTGTAAAAATGGCCAGCCTCCGTACCCTTTTTGCACTTGCGGCTGCTCGCAAATGGCAAGTCCACCATATGGATGTCAAGACAGCCTTCTTGAATGGGGATTTGCAAGAGGATATCTACATGCATATACCTCTTGGGTTTGAGGATGATGTTGCCTCTAGTGGCACTATATGGCAATTGCGGAAAGCTTTGTATGGCTTAAAACAAAGCTCCCGTGTTTGGTACCAAAAATTTGATGCTACCTTACGTGCTCAAGGCTTTTCTCGCTGCCATGCTGATCCCAATGTGTATGTGAAAGGCCATGCCAAGAGCATGCTCATCGTGGCCCTCTATGTTGATGATTTGCTCATCATGGGTGATGACACTGATGCCATTGCTGCTCTAAAAGTTTCTCTTAGCCAGCAATTCCAGATGAAGGACCTTGGCCAAGTTTCTTACTTTCTTGGCTTTGAGGTCACACATGATCCCAAGTCTGGTAGCTACATGCTTAGCCAACAACGTAAGGTCGAAGTCTTGCTGGATCGGTTTGGTATGCGTGATTGCCACCCTGTCAAGACCCCAATGGTTGTCGGTGCCATTGACCTCACAATTGAGCAACCCGGTGAGCCTCTACCTGCTGGGACTCCTTATCGGCATCTCATCGGTTGTCTCACATATTTGTCCCTAATGACTCGCCCCGACATCGCATATGCGACTATTGCCTTAAGTCAGTATAACACGTCACCAACCACCATGCATTGGCAAGCTGCCAAGCGTATCGTCAGATACCTTCGGGGCACTATGGATTGTGGCATTGCTTATTCGGGAGGTGATGCATCGTTGACATGCTACACAGATGCTAGCTTTGCCAACAACAAAGGTCATCGCTCAACTTCTGGCATTTGCCTTTCCTTCTCAGGAGGTGCCATTGCGTGGGCTTCTAAGCGACAATCTGTGGTGGCACTTTCTAGTGCAGAAGCTGAGTACATTGCACTCACTACTGGTAGCAGGGAAGTGGTTTGGGCTCGGGGGCTACTTGCTGAGCTGGGATGTCCACAAGCTGGCCCCACTCCTTCTTGGTGCGACAACTTGAGCAGCATTGCCATGTCCAAGAACCCCGTCCACCATGCTCGCTCGAAGCACATTGAAGTCCAATTCCACTACGTGCGTGAGCTAGTTGATGGTGGCACACTGGCCGTCCAACATCTTGGGACAAAGGACATGCCAGCTGACCTTCTCACCAAGCCATTGGGGCCACACCAGTTTCAACTCTTGCGCCACAGATTTGGGTTGGTAAGTGGCTTCGGTTTGGGGGGAGTGTTACATGACATACCTCGCCACATATACATTTTAGGGCTTTCCGTTTGTGTCCGTTAGCACGGTGCGCTTGATCCTAATTGTCACAGAACTTTCACTGGATCGTAGTATCTTCCAACTCATATACATGTGTCCATGTGTTTGTAACTTTGTAACCACGGACATAAACACTATACATACTAAATATATATATATAATATATATATATATATAGCATGTATTTATATATATATAGGTGTAAATTATGTATACCTCAATAGTGTGTTGTGTTTTGTCACATAAAGTATGTATATAAAAGCCACAATTATATATAACATGTGTGTTACGGTACATTTGATATACTCGTAACAAAAATATAACATATACTGCAAATTATCATATATGAGAGTAATGCTTTGTTTGTATTGTATATTGCGTGTGTGCGTGGGGGGTGCATTTGTAAACTCAACACCATCTCTCCTCTCTCTCTCTCTCTCTCTCTCTCTCACACACACACACACACACACACACAATTCATTTATATAACCAATATCTATATGTTTATTTGAGCATATATGCATGAATAAGGTGAACATCAGAGTATTTGCATGTAGTAGAGCATATTGTTTATTGTTTTATCTGCAGTAAAAAAAAATTAACTTATTTTAGAAAATATTTTAAATATATTCGTGATTGTTATTAAATAAATGTGTATTAATAATGGATCACATACGTTTATATAAGAAAATTCTAATTTTATATGAGGCCACAACGTATAAAAGCAAAAATTATATATATATATATACAAAATAAATTATATATATGTGTATGTGTATTTATCAGATCAGGCTAGTCAACAAGGACTGTTAAAACGTTGCATTGGTTCTGGGAAGTGGAAAGCAACTTACGCATTTGAATAGGAAAGTTTAATTATATTAATTACATTTTCATTTCAAGCCATGGAATTTTCCAGATTGATTGCCTCTTTTAACTCACTCACCACAGTGCTCATGTTAGGTCTGTCTACAGAATTATACTCTGTACACGAGACAGCCACCTCCAGCATCTTCCAAGCTGCTTGGTCATTATAGCTAGTGATTGTTGCATCAACCACAGCCGTCAGATCGCCTTTGTCAAGCTCCCTTCTGACCTGATGCCACAAAGCCAACGCTATAAGTTCCAAAGACGTCATTCTAGGGCAACACTTACCCATTGAATTAGGCTAACTTCATCATCTGGAAGTGTCTGGTCTATAGGCTCACGTCCGGTTACCAACTCAAGCAGGACGACTCCAAAACTGAAGACATCGACTTCTCCGTTAGCCTGTTGGTAACGTGGTACCTTACACAGACAAACGTTAACATGAACAGCAGTAACAAATGGAGTTGCTTCTATCGCTTACTGGATCGAGATATCCCAGCGTTCCTTTAACTATTGTGGAGATATGAGTCCCTCTGTCCTTGTCGAAGAGCTTAGAAATACCGAAGTCGGCAATCTTGGCCACCTTTGTGAAACTCAAAAGTATGTTTGTACTCTTGATATCTCTGTGGATGATTCCAAGCTTGCATCCAGTGTGTAGATAATCGAGACCTATGCAAAACTCTCAAACCACAAACCGTGTGTACTTCCAAATACCTTGAGCCGCCTCCAAGCCAATACCAAGTCTCCGATTCCAGTTGAGATGCGTACGTCGATTACCTGTGCCAGAAACTTGTAACTTAGAGAGCTAAAACCGGTTTATGTTACCACGCAGGTGATCCTTGAGATTCCCATTTTGTAAGAACTCATAGACGAGGATAAGTTTGGACTGGTGAGAGCAAAATCCCACAAAATCCACCAAGTTTTGTGGTGGACAAGAGAGAATATCAATCTGCAAGAGTTCTATTCAGTCTAACAAATGCATGGAGGTGAGAGACGTACCTCAGTGTTGAATTGAAGGAGACTTGAGGAGAATTATCTGAGTGTACTTTCACAGCAACCTCTTGTCCGCTGGGAGACAGCCACGGTACACCGGACCGAAACTGCCTTCCCCGACCTTGGTTTTGAAGGAGTTTGTTGCCTCTACAATCTCCTTATACGTGAACCTCTTGGCCGTGGCATTAGTAGTGGAAACGGCCTCTGAAGGCGGTTTCTTCTTCTTTCTGAGGAAGACGAACAGAGCAACTAGAATTACAAGACAAGGTACTGTGACTCCAACAATGACAGCTGTGGAGCTCTTGCTCTTTGAAGGCAAGCTAGAGAAGGAACACGTTGAAGCTGGATTTCCAGAGACGCTGTAAGATTCTTCACGTCAGTATGAATTCCAAAGAACGACCGGCTTACTTGAGAGAAAGTCCTGGTTTCTGCGTAAGGCAGATCTCTGTGAGATTGTTGTTCTGCAAGTTCCTTCAAGACCAATACAGTTCAACATGTTTTTCCAATGGAAAGAGATGAACTTACAGAACAGTCAGGTTGTGGAGCGAGCTGAAGTCCGGTATGGAGCCTCGAAGCTGTTGTTGTCGAGGTATCTGAGAAGAACACCATATGTTTAACGTCTGAAACTCTGTGCATGCAAGCTGTGCTTACATCTCTTGGAGATGCACTAGCTGAGTGATGCTCTGAGGAATGAAACCTTGTAAGTTCCAATTCGAAAGTTTGAGCCCGATGATCCTGGCAGAGCTCTTGCTGCAGATTATCCAGTTCCACGAGTAGTCGTCTGGGAAGCAAGGATCACCTGACCATCCAGACAAGTTGAAGTAGGACTTGATATTCTCGATTGCACTAACTGCAAACAAAGCGACTGTAAAGCTTAGCTCCATGAGAGTGTACGTAAGTTACCATCGTCACCGTCAGTTCCAGGGTGGAGTGGAGCGATAGAGCGGAAGATTTCAGCTGCATTCAGGATGACTCCTGGAGAAGTTGATGAATTAAAGACGAACTTGGTCGTGGGAGTGAGAGCCTCGGGAGCATCAGAAAAGTACTCGGTTGAAGTTAACGGCACCTTTCCCATGTCAAAGCTCAATGTTAGAAAGGAAACAGAAGACAAGTTCACGCATCTACATGCTTGTAAGAGCGAAGAAAGGTGTCTAGCATGTAGATGCGTGAACGGAGTTGTTGTAGTAAACTCCACTATCGGAAGAAAGTCCAACGAGTTGTCATGTTGGTAATTGATGAAGCAGCGAAGATATTGCTTCAAGATCTGAATCGTGCGTTTGGACTGCCCATCAGTTTGTGGATGATATCCTGAAGAAAAATCCGCTTTAACTTGTAAACTTCGGAGAATCTCTTGCCAAATTTTGGACATGAATTGTGGGCCTCTATAAAAAACAATGCTCTCAGGAAAACCATAATGTCAGAACATTTTGCGGATCACCAATTCAACAATTGTCTAGTTGTAGCCGTCTTGTTACATGGTAGGAAATGAACCTGTTTGTGCTTGTGTGTTAACTATTATAAACACATATGTATATCATATAATATATACATAAAAAGTATCTATTTAGACACTTTATAATGTATGATTAATATATATAATTAAAAAAATTATAAAATAATACATAATACACATACATAAAGTATATATATTTGTTTATTTTGAGGTGTTTATGGAGGAG
The DNA here is from genome assembly GCA_003024785.1 of Selaginella tamariscina. Lineage (NCBI taxonomy): Eukaryota > Viridiplantae > Streptophyta > Lycopodiopsida > Selaginellales > Selaginellaceae > Selaginella > Selaginella tamariscina. The sequence continues at coordinate 4,952 of PUQB01000773.1, read as the reverse complement.
TCATAGCTAAAGCTATAACATATACATATCTTTCAAAGAGGTCAGCTTTCCATTTCAATAAAGGGGAGTTTGTATTTATTAGAAAAGGATATTTCAAAGAGTGAAATAGAAGGTTAATGCAGGTTGTATCATTCACACATGCACCTACGAGCCAAGGACATATTCTTTATCGTTAAAGGGGGTATATTATATATAAATACATGCTGAATATTAAGCATTTGGAGTTCATGACTATTTGATACGCCATTTAATAGATAGATAAGTTTGGCTGCCAGTGCGTGGCGTGGCGGCTTGACATATATAAATGCAGGGTTCTGGAGGTGTAACAATATTTTTTCATTTTCAGAATTTCCCTTCTCTTTCTCTCTTATTCCATATGATGTCTAACGCAATCCTTGTGCTGTTGATGTGCACGTCCTGCTGGGGTTATATTCCCGGTTATACTCCAGATGCAGAAGCCCTAATTGTGTTGAGATCATCACTCAAGCGGTGTGCTGAGCAACTGGGTGAGACTCTTGCAGATCGTTCAGAGTCGTCTGCAACTCCAATTCCAGGGTGATCTCTCTAAAACTATCCAATCTCAAGCTCTGCAGGACTGTCACAATATCAACCACTTGGGACGCGTTAGGGCAACTCACGAACATCTCTCTGGATGGCAACAGTTTTGCCAACTCTCCTCTTCCTGTGGAGATCTTCACAAAGCTACCATCTCTTGCTTTTCTCAATGTGTCACACTCCAGCTTTGGCCTGGAATTTCCCAGGGATATCTCTTCTGCAGCCTCACTTGTCAGCCTGGATGCATATGATAACAACTTCAAGGGCCCTTTCCCAACTGGAATTAATAAACTCTCTAAACTTTCTTATCTTCATCTGGGCGGTAACTACTTTGATGGGTCTATACCACAATCTTTGGGTTCATGCAACAGCTTAAGAAGACTGTAAGTACCAGTACCGTTATGTATATGTATTTACTAACAACCAGTGACTTTGTTCGACAATTAGTCACTTTGTTCGACAGAAAAAAGTCTTTTACAATTAATTAAAATTAATTAAAATTAAGTTTTTTGCTTATTGTAATTCAGCTACAAAGAATGCTCCATTGTCTCTTTTATCAAACTCATTTTTACCCTTTTGGATTTTTTTACATTTTTCTAGTAAATGAAAGTGGAGCTTGTGAATGAGACTGTGAGAATGGTAGATAGTGACATTGATGTGAAGTAGTATTATGTATTCAGGAACAATGTTTACTATTACAAACATTATGATTACTGTGGTCAACATTTTAGGCCTCAACAATTTAGGCTTTAACAAGTGATCAAACACACATCGTGAAAACTCACTCATCTCTTAAAAAGAGATGAAAAGCTTCAGGAGCTAAAAGGAAGCTTGCTATAATAGTTTTAACACCAAAGAATATAATTCTTAAATAGATGAGAAAAGAGGGAAACGGATTGCATGGCAAGAGGCATTGACCCATTCTAGGTTTCAAGAGCTGGACAAGAAGCCGTGGCAATCCGGTTGAAGAGGATTTGGAGTCGGAGCAGGAGCCGAAACCTTGGCAGAGGAGCAGCCTTTTAAAGAACTTGAGCCAGAGCTGCCTCATGCAGTAGTAGAACCTGAAGTTCAACCTGAAGCTTCACATGAGCAGCCTAAACAAAACCCGAGGTTGAGACGGTCCACAAGGCCATCCAAAAAACGTAGGCTTTCTTGAACATATTTGTAATTTCATTTGTAATTTAATTATTAGAAATTGATCACTCACGCCAGAATATTCAATTATCATTTACAAAATATAACAAAAGAATCCAATATAATATAGAATATTCTATAATAAATTATTTAGTAATATGAAAGCAAATTTGATTTCAGACCACTTAGCAGCCACAAATTTAATTACAATTGAAGTCGCTGCTAACAACATATTCTTCATGTTACTGCAGAATAACACATTTTCTGACAGATCCCACTGGCTTTAGCCACATTTCAGAACCTTGTGGATCTGGAAGTTGTAGAGAGAGAGTATTCAAATCCTAAGTTTTATACTTCTATTTGCAGGAATGTTGCATGTAATGTAGACGGGGCACGGCGAAATTCGAGCGCAGGTCAACGAGCTTGACCTAGATTTCCGAATATTCTTGAATATTCGTTGTTCCGTACGATTTCCGTCTAGATATCCTCGAATATTCTGTACGGAAATTTTTCGTACTGCCAAGTGTACACACAATTGGACCTTCCAAAATTTTCAAGAATATTCTAGAATATTCTAGTGCGGCGGCCGCATACAAAATATGGTAGTATATTTTTGTTGTATTTAAAGAAAATATATGTTAAATTACTTAAAAATATGCTAAACATAAAATTACCATTAAAATTTATATTGAAAATTATAAGTTTGAAATAACAAATATAAAACCGAAGCTGTTTGAAAACAAACCAAACACACTAAATAGATGGTGGAGGATGGAGGTTCCTTGGTAGCATCAATAAAGAACTTAGTTCACGGGGTGCAAGTGTACGACGTTGCAAATGCTTGACAACTCGAGGATCAGCTCCCAGTACACGCTTGTAAACAAAATACATATGTTTGCAAGGCACCCACTGACGACCATTGCAGAACTCCGAGCATGAACAAGATGGTGCGCTACAAATGACAACCCAAGCAGATGTATGGTCGTTGTCACATACTCTGAAGCGAATGCATGTTGGAGGATCAACCACGTCAACTTCTGCGACATATGCTCCCAACGTCAAACATGCTTCAAAACTTACCTGTTGTTTCTTAGACATCCCTAAAGGTGTTCTTGTTGCACGACCACTTGCAGGAACAGGAGGTCCACGAAATTGTGCAGGGGGTGTTGAAAATCCAGTGACTCCAACAGGAACTGAAGGAACATGAGGTGTTGAAAAACCTGGCACTCCTGCATGAGCTGAAGGAAGCCCAGCTAGCATAAAACCTGATCTTGCCAGATCATTGATCTCCATTGCTATCAGCTTCGTGCCCACTTGAACTTTCCAAACCGAGGTAGAAGCTGGCGGAGAAATAGTTGGTCTTGGATGTCTTTGCAAAGCATGTTTGTTGGACAAAAATACATCATTTGTGAGCGAAAGCATTCTTCACCAGTTTCTTTGTCATTGTATCTGATCCTTCCAAAAAAACAAGGAGCAGCCACTCGATTACCACTAGGACTGATCTTTTTGTCACAAGCACTCCACTGACCTCCTGAAGAGGGAAAGCCTGCCAGACATTTCACAGAACTTCTTTCACCACATCTTCTAATCGCCCATTGTCCAGGTGTAACATCTTGTTCTTCAACCAGAACATATTCTTCATGTTCTTCTGCAAGTTGAAAATCCAATCGTCGCTTCCGTCTACACTGTGTTGGAATAACCTGTTCACTATAGAAGATGTCCGGTCGGTGGGATCGTTCAGCCTCTGACCCCATATTTCTTTGCACAGTGCGATGTTCAACATTCGTGGCAGCCACAAAAGCAGTATCCTGCATGCTTGATGGAGCAACATCTTCAACTAAGTCGATGATAACCTTTGCTGTAGGTGTTGTTGAGTTAGCATTTGACATTCTTCTCTCGAACCTTGCTGAGAGCTCCTCTGAAGTCGGCCCGGAACCACTATACCTTCCATCTCTAAAAGCCTTCACAAGAGCACATTGTCGCACTGATTCAGTCAGGTCGTGGATTGTAGCTTGGTACAATGAAATGTATTTTGAATCTCTAGCCCTCCTCCATCTTCCGTGAACAGACTCCGACTGGTTTGTCATGGGCACAACCCTTGCAGCATTCTCCGGCATGCTTTCAAGAACAACATTTGAAATATGATTCTTCTGTCTTTCCCACCATGAAAACCACGTCTGCATAACTCCAACATCCTTCACATTTTCATTCCAAAAGCGGAAAAGATTATTTTCAATTTCTTCACGATCAGTTGTTGATGTGGCTGTTGGCCATGATCTCAAAAGTTGAAGATGTTGTTGTTGATGTTCAAGAGGGACCCACTTCCTTGTCACACGTTGTATGGCTTGTTCATAGTGAAAGATACAGCTCCGTTCACGTCCAGGAATTTCTTGGCCATTAAAGAACACATTCCTAATTGCTTGCCAGATCGCTCCTGCTTCATCGGACATAAACCCAGCGAACTGCACATTGTAGATTCCCTTCTCGAACAGACATCCAACATAGCACGAAAAAACTTCTCCACAGCTCCAGCCGTTTGTCTCTTCATGTCACCATAAGCAATGGTGGATAATCGGCGCACACTATAAAATAATCAAAGAGTTAAGCAAACAACAAAAAGATAACATCTTACTTTGGGTCGTAAACATGCAATGCCAGAGTGATCCACTTATCAACAACACGGTGTGTGTGATCAAGTAGAACCCAACTCTTCTGCAAAGGGCCAAGAGGAGGTTGGCACATCCTTACATAATCGATTCCAGAACCTGGCCCTGAAACCGTCATCTTAAAAACTAATGCCTGGTCGTCTGAACCACGGAAATTCATCCCAGGATAGTGAATCACGTGGATGAATGGGATAGACAACCTTCGTTTCAGCTCCAATAATCCATCAATATTCTCTGGCATTTCAGCAGCAGTTCTCTTTGCGGACGCTACCCATTGACGAACTCTGCATCAAAGGTATTATCAAAGAATGCTCAGCACAAAGTAAAACTCTAATTGTACCTTCGATTGTTTGATAATGGTTGCAAATGATCCATGAGCTTATCCCAACTTCCAGGCTCAGAATTATCTAATAGGAAACCAAAGATAGCATCTTTACATGCTGCCATTTCGATGACTCTTGGACTAGCTCTGGGAGTTCTTTCTGTTGCATTCTGGACCGCCATATGCATTTCTTCTTTGTTCGATGCAGAAACACCATCACCCACTGGATGTGAATGTTTTCCCTGGTGGATAAACAATCTAGTCTTGGTTATGTC